>CM076581.1:960235707-960260125 GCA_034641835.2 Pinus albicaulis | reverse complement strand
ATAAATATATATTATTAAAGATGAAAGATGAGATCATTACAATGAGGGATCGCCTGGGCTTTAAATATAGCCTCAAGGTGTCCCTTGGTGAAGAGGCATGATCTTTGATCATGCCTTTTCAGTTAATAACCTAAGATAACTAAATCTAATTAATAAATAATAAAATATACATAACAAAAAGTCCTTGAATTCAGTAGAGATGAATTCACCACCATTGTCGCTCCTAAGAGCCTTCACATGCTTCCCCGATTCCTTCTCAACCAGCGCCTTGAATTCACAGAACTTTGAATATGTCTCTCTCTTCTTCTGCATGAAGAAGATCCAGCACTTTCGAGAGAAATCATCAAAAAATATCACATAGTACGTGTGCTTTGCTGTCGAAGCTACTGAGAAAGGACCACACACGTCTGTGTGAAATCTCTCAAGGATCGTCGTGGCGCGACTATCCTTCTTGTGAAAGGTGGCTTTCACATATTTTCCCAAGGTACACCCCTTGCACTGATCTGACTGCGCAAGAGTGCCCTTAGGAAGCCCAGTAGAAATCTGTTGCAGTATCTTCAAGGCTCCATGGTGAAGGTGGCCCAACCTCCTGTGCCACAGCTCGCCATCATCCCGGCTCACCACTGCTTCCGCCTTGCATGCCATTGCTGCGCAGCCATCTACTTGCAACTGATAAAGGTTCTTGACTCGAACCCCTATCTTCCGGGTCTCTCCAGTTGTCTTACTGCGCAGGAAAGATTTTCCTTCGCTGAAGACCACATCATACCCTTTGTCTTCCAACATCGCCACAGAGATCAAGTTCTTCATCAATCCTGGAACATGCAAAACTTCCTTAAATATGAAAGGTTTACCAGACTCCCTCTCAAAGGAAATGGTACCGATACCAGCCGCACTATATCTACCATCATCGCCCATCTCGATGTGCACTCCAAGATCTTTTTCCTCCAGATCTGAAAACAGATCTCGATCTCCGGTCATGTGAAATGATGCACCACTGTCCAAGAACCATACTGATCCCATCACACTTGAAACCAAGCATGCGATCAGTGAAAAATCCAGTTCGAATTGAGAAGCCAATGCCTCTCCCGCTGCAGATCCAGCAGCCTTCTTATTTTTCTTCTTCTGCGGACAATTTGTGGCATAGTGTCCGTGCTGGTGACAGTGAAAACACTTCACCTTGGACATGTCTTTCTTCTTGCCTTTCGCACCAGACTGAGAAGCCTTCTTGCTCTTCCCCTTCTTTGCTTTGGCAGCCAAAGCGCAATTTTCTTCATCAGATACCTTTGATGAAGATCCGTCCTTGGTAGTCCTCCTTATCTCCTCTTGCATGAGATCCGCCCAAAGTCGCTCCCATCCCGGCAACTTCTCCCGACCATTGACAGAGTCCTGATAGGAATGCCAAGCCTTCGGAAGACCAAGGAGAGCTAGGTCCACCAAGTCCTCTTCATCGACAGTCACCCCCACACTTCCCAGCTCATCTCTGCATTGAGTGAACTTCGTGAGGTATTTGGCGATACTGTCGCCTTTCTCCATCTTAATGTTTCTGAGCATATCCTTGAGCGCCAGCTTCCTTTGGTCGCTCTTACTCTGGAATAGATCTGTCAACGCTTTCCACATCAAATATGGAGAAGATTTTCCATGCAGGCTGGATACAATGTGATCCTTCACGCCCTCCAACAGAATCCTTCGACATTTCACCATCTTCTTTTTCCAAGCCTCAACTTCAGCAGGATCAGTAGGCTTTTGGACATCCATATCTACGAACTCCTTCAGCCCATTATCTTCTAATACCGCCTCCATCCGATCTTTCCATGCAACATAATTCGAACTGCCCTCAAGGGCATATTCGAGTCGCAAACCGTTGAAATACATTTCAACTCCGGCACCAAGAAAACAAACTGCTGCAAAATTCGAATTCCAAGCTCAAAAATCAACTGCTTCTGGATCTGTGAGAAAAAATTATTTCTAGCACAGAGATCGACTGTAAGGGCATTTACTGGATATATCACCTTTCAAAGAAAGGATGGATCCAGAGGCTACCTGGCCCGTTACAGACTCTGTCTACCGAAATAAAAATTGTAATCACTGTAATAGATCCCGATGATCAATTCGCTCCGATACCATGTAGAAATTTGCTGAATAATGAAGATTTATCCACTGAGATTATCCTGGTCACACATTAATTCGATTTCATGCATAACACATAACCTCTTCTACAATTGATCATCAATTTGCGGAAATAGAAACAGTCGCATGCGCACATAAACACAATATGTAATTGGGAAAGCTTATAGCTGAAAAACCCCAGCTATTTTGTATATTATAATAGAAGATAACATGTAACAATCTCAGTACAATACTCCTCACAAGTACTTAGTACTGTCTCCAAAAGTTACACACAAACTAGCTCAGTTTTGAACAAGTCACAGGTTCAAAACTCATCCACTAATTGCCTGCCTCTATTGTGCAATCCAAGTTGGTTCAATGAGAGATCCAAGTTCGAATCTCCTTGGCTTCAACTGCACAATCATCATTGGAAATCTCCTCCAATTCTTGTGCAAATCTCATGCACAACTGCTGTCGCAACTAATAGCAAACTCACCCTTTCATCTACCTCTTCCACTGGTCTCCACTGAACTGTCCATGCACTGTAGTGAACTGATGTGTTCTTGAGTTGAATAATGAGTTAATAATTAGTGAATTAAATAATATTTAATTCACTCTACTCATTACTAGTGTATTATCTAGTTAAACTAAACACAACTAGTTCAACTAAGTTAAACCGAACACAACTCCACCAACTGCCTCATCAACTCCACCAAACTCTGCCACTGAAGTCCTAACTGAAGTCAACCATGCATGAGCTCACCAAACCCCAAGGAATAGCGTAATTCCTTCTGTCAGATGCATGAGCCACATCCGTAGCTCCAATTGAAGTGCTGTAAGAGAATAAACTGAAGTTTAGAGTCCAAATATTATTAAGGGCTAATAATATTTGACTGACCTATTTTTAGACAGGCAGTCTAAAAATAGACTTCGAATTGTATGTCTAAAAATAGAGGTCCATCTATTTTTACCAACTCGACCAATCATCCAAGAATAGCATACTGCAACTCCTAGACCATGCTCCATATGTCTAAAAATAGACATAGTCTAAAAATAGACTTTGCGCCAAAAAATAGCCTGCGAGCCCACTTAGTGAAGGCGACTTCATTTCACTAAGCTCCATCATCTTGTTGCATTTTCAACACTGCCTAGTAACTTCACAGAAAAGAGATAGAGAGATCCCAGAAACTTAGATCCTGCACCTTTCCTTCTTCTTCTTGCTCTTCACACTTTTTACTGCATTGCTTCTTGTCTTAATCGAACTTGTTGAGTGGATGAGAAAATAGATCGAACTGCACTTATATATATATGCTTCTTGTGGGTCAAATTGCTCCCTTTCAAGCCGACTTCATCAGGCAAGGGCAGACTTGGTGTGGAGGTGAAAAAAATCATTTTTGACTAAAAAATAATTCTTTTTACATGAGTAAAAAGCCCAAGAAGGGTCTCATAAAATGTACAATGACTCTAATCACTCAATATAAATCCTAAGAGTCCACAACGGGGACTTTGACTAATAAAAGACGACCCAAGCATGAAACCGATGCTTTAATAAGCCATTGTAATAATAATAATTTTTTTCTTTTTCATTCTTTTGATAAGTATATTACATAATGACTCAAATACATTAATGAAGACCGAACCTAGTTACATTTTTCAACACTAACCCCAACGAGGCCCACAATTTTTTGGCACTTCATCTCCTAGGGTTAGGTTTTTGGATGTTTGGGGTTTTCCCTTATTTCTCAATAATATAAATTCTTGTGAGCCTCATTGTAACACAGTTCAGAGGCGTGTAACTACTACATCTCTTCTTAGAGATAAGCTACCATCACTTGAGCTAGTTTATTTCAATTCTGCATGTAAAAAAAATTCAATATTTTGTTATTAATGAATTGAAGTTTAGTTTCTATTGTAGCTCCGTGTTTCTGTTTAAATCTTTATTTCATTTCGTTCCTGCATAAATCTAGATCAACGTGTCTTCCTACTAATGAATGAGGGTGTTAGACCCCTATAAATTTTTGACAAGCAAACATGGGGCTAAGATGTTTCTGAGCCTTCAAGGAATGCATTTCCTCTTAAAACACATCATCCTTGAAGCCTCCTTGTGGCTTCTGTTAGCCCCTACCTTCAGAGAAGTTTTCCACAGCATGTTTAGCTCCAGAGCATCTTCCAAGAAGATCCATCAGAAAATGCATGAAAATACCTTTCCAACGGTATGCTACACTCCCAAAACTGACTTCTGGATTGAATTCTATGCCTAAGTGAAGTAAAAGCCCTTATATCCCCATATACCCCCTATCCCCCATGTTTCCCTTTTAACTTTACGTCTAAATTTTTAATATTCCCTTTTAAAACCCCTTTTTCCCCTTTTCCGATTATAAGTTGCATTGTGAATCATTTTAAAACAAAATATGTGATCTATATAACCACTTCCCCTCCATGCTTGTTAAAACCTCTTATTTCAAAGGTTCGTATATATATATATATATATATATATATATATACTTCCCCTTTGTTATATAATCACTTCCCCGACCATACCCCTTAGGACTTTATTATAAACCAATATTAAAGTTTATTATAAAGTCCCCACCGCGTCAAACCACTTCCCCTTTCCATACCCCGCCGTGCGTTGCAATAAACTTTATTATAAAGTTTATTATATATAAAAACCCCGTCGCTTATAAATCGCAATCGCAAATCATTTTCAACCGCATGTTCCATTGTATATGCTCCGATCACTCATCGCAAATATTTGCGATGCGATTGATCGCGTCGCAAATATTTGCGATGCAATTGATCGCGACTTCGCTCTAATCGCACCATCGCTCCATTCCGCCCGATCACATAATCGCAAGTCTTTTCCTCCGACCCCCGATTGCTCCCTCCCTCCGATTGCTCCGATCCTCCGATTGATCGCATCGCAACTTTTGTAACACGCGATGCGATTACCTCCCACTCCCGATCTCCGATTGCGATTAGACCTGCCGAGCCCATAGTACTTAACACTTCCACCTATTCATATAAAAAGGACTTTTCCCCTTTGTAAATTGGAAAATTGTTATATTTTCGGCTTACAAAGGTTTTCCATTCCCCCTTCCCAATTGCATCAGAAGTTTTGTGTTTACCATTCCATCCCGCCCGTCTCCCGATTCCAATTTGCGATTATGATTAAACCCCCGGTCCCACCACTAAAAGTCCTCCGCCATTCATATCAAAAACCCCTTTTTTCCTTTGTAAAGTTTGAAATCCGTTTGTTTTATTATTACAAAGGCCCTTTCCTCCATCGCATCAGAACTTTGTATGGTGTTTTCAATCGCGCCCCTCCACCCATCCATCCCGATTGCGATTAGTATGTGGGACCCACCTACTCCCCTTCCCTTTGTCCCATGTAAAATGAATTTTTCCTTTCACAAAGGCGTATTTTCATTTCAGTTTTGTTCAAAAGCAATTTTTGTTAAAAGGTTGGTTTTATTAAACGGAAAACAGAAAGTCTGAAAGGCTGAGGTATGAAAACTTAGAAGCAGGGCCACAGGAATCAAGGCGCAATTTGAAGATCAAATGCACATGCAACAGGTCGTATCTGTGTTAATATCAACAGAATAATTTCTCCAGAGAGACTACCGGACAGTGTTCTCCATGTCTCCTCGAGCCCTTAAATAGATGAAAGACACTGACAAAAGCTTCTCAAGACTGTCAGAGCTGCAGTAATGAAGGTATGGAGAGACCTGCGGACCTGCTCATCCAATGTATCATTTCCAGAAGGCTACCACAGAATGCTAGACAGCCAGAAAGGACTTCAAGGAACATCTGAGGTAAATTTCGACCTGACAAAGACTCCCCAAACAGATTACAGAGTACATACAGCGCCGCAGAGATATTAAGCAGTATGGGCGTGAAGGATTCCGCCATTCTTTCTTAATGAAGCAAATTAAATGTCATCTACTCTTTGTTGTTCCTCTTCTTCCATAAGAATTCCGGAGAATGTATTGTAATGGTTGTTGTTAGGTTGTTGTCGATTGCTGTTAGAAGGATTCATTGTGACTGTTAGAACAGTTTTGGGAGGAAATTAGCAGAGTAGTTGTTATGTAGTAGGCTGGGAGGAGAAGTCTGGACTGTATTAGCTATTGAGCTCAGTGTATGTGGCTGGTTTTGCATCAATTAATAAAGCACATTTCACAGGATCCTAGTCTATTACTATTGGTGATGTTTTTCTAACATTGTTTATTACATTTTCATATTGTTTCATTTTCTGCTGGCTTGCATTAGAAATTTGGCATAGGATTCACCCTTGTTAGGTGCCCTATGTTTCTGCTTACCTTGCCCTCAATGTTTTATGTTTTGTGTGTTATCTAAGAGTAAATTCATGTGGTTTAACTAGTGCAGTGGATGTTATTACCTGTTGGCTGATGTATGAACTTGGAGTTTGCAGCTTGGATGTTTCTTGCTGGTGTCAAAGCATTGAAGGTTCAAAGTCCTTCTCTGATCTATAGACTTTGGCTCTGTTAAAACCTATCTCTGTTTTTCCTTGGAGCACGCGAAAGCTGACCTGGAGTTAAATGACCTCTGGTCCGATCTATAAGCTGCCCCTTTGTCCTTCCTTTGAAAGTTGTCCTGAGTATGTCCAAGCAGGTCTAGAGTTAAATGACCTCTGACCTGATCTATAAACAGAATTGGATGTCTTTCCTCCTTTCACCTTCAATCCTTAATGTTCCATTCCATCATCTATCTAAGAAGATCCTTTAGTATAGATGACTTACCCTTTGGAAGCCTTGGCTAGTTGTTTGCATGTAATTTCCTTTCATGACTCCATAGCCCAATGGATGGCACTTTCTTGACCTATCCTCTTTGCTGAAACATCCTGCTACCATGTTCCTTTTCTCCCATTACTTTCTCAGTCTATGATCTCATGACCAACCCAGCAACCAACCAACCAAATCATTTAAAAACCCCCCTTTTTGTGTTTCATACCTAGCCTAATATCTTAAATCAAGCCTCAAAGATATACCATTCTTTGTGTTATTGGAGAGATCCCTCTCCGGGTCCAGGAGGGCTAGATCCTAGGGCCCGAAAGTGGTTTTGATGTTGTCTCATCTTTTGGTCTTGCCAATCTGGCCAAAACATGGGAAATCCAACAGAGGGAATCCTATATTACATGATAAGAAGGTAGCCATGTATTGTATGTGAGGATTGATATATTGGTGATGATTACTTGATTTATGAGTGATGTCATGATTCTATGGTTTTTGCACACTTGTACATTGTTTTTTTTGGGGCCCTTGTTTTGAAATTGAAACGGTTTTGAGTCAAGGTGGTGGAGCACAACCACGATAGACAGGGAGCTGTCATGGTTACGGAGAGCTGGAGAGCAGGTGGCACGACAGTTTCTAGCACATATGGTAGAAAGGAGCTGGGTTTGATGTCCTAAATTATGTGATGAGCACTTGGTTATGATGAATGTATTGGCCGCTTTAAATTTTAATTTTCCATCCTGAATATGTTCATGAGTAGTATCTTATGCAAGGTAGCTAAACCTGTTCGAAGTACTTAGTTATGTCTGTTTTATTCTATAGTTGTGATTAGTCAATATCTGATCTGTTCCTAACCTTACTAAGGTCACGACATGCCTCGGGTGAGACTCTCTACTCTTCGGAGTAGAGTGAAAATGTCGGCATTGTGCTAGACTACTGCAGAAACCTTGTTGGCCTCTATCTTGAACCTGGGTCTTACTGAGAGAGCTTCTTTCTCGCCAACAAATGGTTCCGTTGTCGGGACCTGAAATTTCATTTAGGATCTAGATCATGGTATCACGGATCTTCTAAAGGGAGATACAAATCTAGTGGGATAACCACTTAGATCAGTTCATAGCGCAGCAAGCTGAGTTGAGACAATAGAGGGAGAAAACTATTAAGGACTGGGTTCTATTTTCTAAATCAGTGAGTGACCTCTACGAAATCTTCTGGGGAAAGTTTCTAGAGGAACTTTATAACTAGTTGCGGAGACTACAAGTCAAGACAGTCCAAGGAAGATTGCGTAATCTCTGACGCCAGTGGTTACACGTGGATTTGGTAGCCCTCCATCGATTAATACCAATTTGACCCGAGCTATAGATTTATGGGTGCAATCTACCTTGGAAGGATACATAGTGGAATTCACAGCTGAGTGTTACCAGTCCTTTTCAAAATTAGAAGACGTGTTTAGATCTGGATTACGAGGAGAGCTGTTGAAGGATATTCCCTTGTGGATCAAAGCTTTAATGGTAGATGAGGGACTGATGGAGTTTCAAAAATCTGAGATGGAGACTTAAACCTCTAGCACTGGGGGAAGGAGCTGAGGGAGAGATGCTACAAGTAAGTTGGAAGGGGGAATAGGGATATAGATGCTGAGACTTCTAGTAGGTTGAGAGAGCAATGAGCATATCGAAGGGCATAGATAGCTGAGAAGTGGCGGGAAAGAGTGATGAAAGAGTTGAAGAAGCAGGAAAGTAGTCAACAGAACAAGGAGAAGGTATCATAGTTGACAAGGGAGATGGAAGGTCAGACGAAATCCCAAGGAATAGAAGGGACCATGAAGGAAGTCAGGCAAGTGTATAGGAGCCCAACCCAAAGAGAAAAGGGAGAGAAGTCCAACGTGGAGGATGCGTGCCTCGAGGAGATGTCTGATGTGGAGTTGCATGTTGCGATGGAGCAACTATTCCGAGAGGGGCCGATAACCATAACTCAAGGTAACTCTATTCCCCAAAGTTCAAGTAGCTCTAGTGCTGACCTTCCCCTAGTACTCTATCAGCCACTAGGTGAAATTTTTGCTAAGTTACGAGAATTGAGTAATCTGAATAGTGTTCAGTCTACATCAGTAATACACACTAGCAGTGGTGCTAGTAATACCATCTCACAATCGGAAAATAAGGCCTTTATTTTAGTATCACCCACACAAAGAAGCATGGCAGGATCATTTACCCGATACCTAGAGTTCTCTGGGAGGGGAAATGAAGATGTGGAATAGCACTAGTACTCTGCGAAGCCATATGGAGGGCTCGGAAAACACTAGAGGTAGTTAAGTTGATCGAGTTTCAAACTACTCTCAGGGAGAGAGCTCTATGCTAGTTTATTAAATGGTCTGAAGCTCATCCGAACCCAGCGATAGATGATGTAAAGAAAGAATTTTTTAAAGAATTCAAGCTACCTCAGACAAATCAACGGGGTTTGTCAGAGACGTGGGAGATTAAACAACGAGAAGGTGAAACCGCATTAGATCTGATGAGAAGGTTCAAGGATATGGTTTGAAAACTAAGTTACCCAATCGATACGAATCATCATAGGGATTGGTTCATCAAGGCCCTTCTTTTGTTGATAAGAACTCCACTAACGCAATAGAAGATCGATACATTACAAGATGCATTGGAGCAAGCTATGAAGATAGAGGCCATGGCAGGGTATCCGCAGGAGTTCAAAGGAGGGGCAGCAGCTCAGGACCCTTCCATATTGGGGTTACAACATCAGATAGCTAGTCTGATGGAAAATTTGAAGGACATTCAACCAATGCAGCCTGCAAGACCCAATGTATGGTGTATGCACTGTCTGATGGAGGGACACGTGGTCACCAAATGTCCAAGGTTGTAAGGGAAGAATGCGGGGACTTCAATAGCAGGGACATAAGGAGCTCCACCGATAGGGGGAGTTGCAGAGATAAACACTCAAGGACTATATCCGTTGCAACCCCATTACCCAGGGTTCCCCATGCAACAGAATCAGGCTGCAGCTGAATATTGTGAGATATGCAAAAGCATTGGTCATCTGCCATGCCTCTGCCCAATCTTGCAAAAATAATCCAACGTTCTAAACAACATATACTGTGAGTTTTGTGCTTCCACCACACACAACACAAAGTAGTGTAGATATTTGGCTGCACTGGTGGAATGATTGGACATGCCATCATATAGAGTGAATGAAGCTCCCAGGGGACGAGGAGGAGGCATGAGAGGAGGCTGAGCTAGAGGAAGAGGACCTCTAAGATGTTACAATGGTGACCAAGAGGGCCACGTAGCTAGGGAATGTCCACTTCCTAGAAGACCATGGTGCTCTCAGTTTAGAGTTAATACGCATGCAACAGAAGACTACCTAGGGCTAATTAAAATATGGGAAGAAAGATCTAGATAAAGAGGAGAAAATATGGTAAATGCAGAGCCAAGAATAGTGAAGGCTCAGGCTATGCAAAACATAGCCATAGTGACACGAGGAGGAAAGAGAATCGGGGAAGATGCACAGACTGCAGACTTGATAAAGCTGATAAGGCCAGCATCTCCAAAGACAGTGTTCAAGCTAGAAAGATAGAAGCAATACTTTAAAGAAGCAATGGAAACATTTGCCCAACTTGGGGGGATAAAAGGCATTGAGTTACCACAGCCGAAGGTAGAAAGGGAGAAACAGGATAATACAAGTGCCTTGATTGAAGAATGGTTTCGACTATTTTTAAAAATTGTAACCAATGCACCAATGCTGGAACAATTGAAGAAAAATCTGGAGATGGTGGTGTAGGAGACCACAGAACTAGAGGAATAAAATGATACAACACGTAAATATATACAGAGAGTCAAAAGAAATAAGAGAAGAACGGGGAAATATTTTCGAGTAAACACTCAAGTCTTGGGATTCCAAATTAAAGTCACAATGCTTGACCTATGATCAGATATCAACATTCTACCAAGGAAGACATGAAGCATTGGGAAGGCCAAAACTGACATATTCACCAATACATCTCTGCATGGTAAACCAATACTGCATTGGTCCCATACGCAAGCTGGGAGAGGTTGAAGTCGATGTTGCGGGGGTAAATGCATACACAAACTTCGAGGTGATAGACATTATGGGGGATAAGGATCCCTATCCAGCATTATTGGGGATAGATTGGGCTTTCGAGAACTATGCAATAATAGATTTGAAGAAGGAACTAATGATATTTGAATACGGGGAAGTAAGGGTCACTCAACCACTTGACCCATATCAAGGACCTCGATATATAGAGTCAGTCGACAACGGAGAGGATGCTCAGCTTCTTGATCATCTTTATCAGATGACAGTAGGGAAAAGAGAAGATTATATCAACCCAACAGCGGGGGGAACTGTGAGTTTGAGAAGCTTTCAAAGCTCAGACTTGGGCTCAGAAATAGCCTGGTATGATTGGCAGTAGGGGGGATATGAGACCAATACAAGAAGATGCGCTAACATCAAAAGAATCGATTGGATCGGGACTAAGGTAAGAGAATATCCTACTTTATCAAATACGAATGCTGTAAATACCTTTATTGCCAAGATAGAAGATAAAGTACCAGTGGAACATAGGGTCCCACTCATGGATATGGCTTTACAATCCACTTCAGCAAGGTGGTGGAGCAACCACCACAACACTCTGTCGCGATGGGACAAGGTTGCAGCAGCATTGAGGGCCAAATTCAAGGAAGAGGAAGAACCACAATTTAGTGAAAAGTACCAAGGCGACTACGACCCCAAAAATAATTTACAATATTGTGAGGACCAATGGAATAAAGCAGGTTTCTCAGAAGAACTGTGGGTACACAAGTTTGTACATTCACTGGATTCGATTCCACAGGCTTGGTACCTAACTAAAGAGAAGAAAAGAGGAACCAATACTTGGCAAATAGTTGCATATCAGTTTACACAATGCTTTTCCTGTGAAGCAAAAACAGAACCAGTCACACAAGCGTTGCAGGCCATTAAAAGGGTATTGTTCTTTCCAGAGATTCAGGAGGATGTATAACAACCGCTCCCAAACCAAAATATTAGACAGTCAGTAGCATGCAAAAAGATAAACAATGAGATGGATGATGATGATCTAAAAGATCTTAGACATCTATATTTCAAAGAAAAAGAAGGGGAGCGGGATATTCAAGAAGAACCTACAATAGAAGGAATTCATCTACTACCACAGAAGACCAAGAAGCTAAACATCGGGACATTGGAAAAGCCCAAACTTGCGTCAATTGATGACTATTGGGATGCAGAAACAACTAAGGAGATATTTAATCTGTTACAAGAATACGAAGACTTGTTCCCATCCTCAATAGCAGAGTTGAAAGGAATAAAATGAGACACGGGGGAAATGCATATAATTTTGAAGCCCGACGCAAGACCAATAAAGCATAGACCCTACCATCTGAATCCAAGAGTGAAAGAAAAATTCAAAGCAGAAATTGATAAAATGCTAAAGGCAGGGTTAATATTCCCAGTGGAAGAATCAAAGTGGGTAAGTCCTATTGTTATACAAAGTAAAAAGGAAAAGTCTGAAATTTGATTCTGTGTTGACTATAGTAGCCTAAACAATGCATGCATACATGACCCATTCCCCACTCCATTCAGTGATGAGGTGCTCGACAATGTTGCGGGGAATGAAACTTATTCATTTACGGACAAATTTTTAGGATACCATTAAGTAAGGATAGCTGAAGAAGATAAGAAGAAGGCAACTTTCACAACTCCAAATGGGGCACATTCACATATCATGTAATGCCATTCGAGTTGAAAAACACACCAACAGTATTTTCACGGATTGTTATAGCAGCATTTCAGGAGTATATCCATAAATTCCTGGAAGTTTATATGGATGACTGGACATTTTACAACCTGTTAAAGAATCATGCAATGTTGTTAAGGATAATGTTTGACAGATGCAGGCAACTCCAGATTTCATTAAACCTTAAGAAGTGCATCTTTGCAGTACCCTTTGGGACGCTGCTAGGACATGTTGTATGCAAACAAGGGGTTTGTGTGGATCCAGCAAAAGTGGTTGTCATAGTCAACATAGAAGCACCAGACACCGTGAAGCAGTTAAGGTCACTGCCAGGCCACATCGGCTATTATAGGCGATTCATCCACAAATATGCAAAGATAACAACCCCATTGGAGAAGTTGTTGCAAAAATTAGAGAAATTCATTTGGACAGATGACTGTACTACCACCCTGAATACTTGAAGGAAAAATTGGTGAGCGCGCCCATATTATTTCATCCTAATTGGGACAAGCAATTTCATGTCCACATTGATGCTTCCAACATTGCACTTGGAGTAGTTCTGGCTCAACCAAGAGATACTTCAGTTGATCACCCAGTTTATTTCGCAAGCCAGAAGTTATCAACAGTTGAAAGGAACTACATCACAACAGAACGAAAAGCTTTAGCAATGGTGTATTCCCTTCAAAATTTTCGCCACTACCTATTAGGAGGTACATTTAAAATTTTCACAGACCATTTAGCTTTAAAGTACCTAGTTAAAAAACCGGTCCCAGAAGGAATAATCTGTAGATGGCTCCTACTGTTTTAGGAGTTCACCTTCGAGGTGATAGTGAAGGCAGGGAGGTTGAATGTGGGTCCTGACCACTTGTCAAGGCTAGAAAATGGAGAAAATGGAGGGTACATGGATGGTTAGCTGCCAGATGCTGATATTTTTAGAGTAGAAGTCATCCCAGACTAATTAAATCAGATAACAACCTATCTGACAACAGGACAGTGCCCGACTAAATATACAACGGTTCATAAAAGACATCTAGTAGTCAGAGCAGTAGAGTATCAGCTAATAGCGGGACAGCTATATAAGATGGGGTTGGACCAAGTCTTGTGGAGGTGTGTTCTGGATCATGAGAGGGAAGATATACTATGGGAATATCATTGTGGAGTTGTGGGAGGACATGTCGGTGCAAAACCCACTACGAGGAAGATGCTGCAGGCAGGCTTATGGTGGCCCACAATACACATGGATAGTAAATCATTTGTAAATAAATGTAATTTCTATCAGAGGACAAGACATCCATCGCACAAAGACGAGCTACCACTTCACCCTGTAAAAGTATTGCAGCCATTTGAGAAGTGGGCCGTTGATTTTATAGGACCAATAGCACCAGTCGCAAGACACTCACATGCCAGGTACATCATTACCGCAACAGACTATCTTACCAGGTGGGCAGAAGCGATACCAGTAAAGGATTGCATGACAAAGACAGTAGCCAGGTTCATATTTGAAAATATCATCAGTAGATTTGGCTGCCCCAGAAGTCTAACTAGTGATCAAGGTACACATTTTATCAATGCAACGATCGGATATCTGTTAGAAAATTTCATGGTACAACATCATAAGAGCAGTCCTTACCATCCTCAAGCAAATGGTACAGTATAAGAATTTAATAATATTCTTGAAAAGGGACTGATGAAGATTTGCAATGCTAGTCAAGATGACTGGGATGAGCGAGTACCATCAACTCTGTGGGCATACAGAACAACTGTCAAAAGACTGAACAACCAGACTCCATTCCAGCTGGTGTATGGGCGGGAAGTAGTGGTACCGGCCGAATTTGTCATATCGAGCCTGTTAATCGCGTCAACACTACATTTGTCAGAGGAAGACTCATTGAAAGAGTGATTAAAAGAGCTACAAGAACTTGAAGAGGACAAGTTTCTAGCAAAGTTTCATCAGACTGTCCAGAAAGACAGACAGAAAGCTTGACACGACCGCCATATTAAGCGCAAAACGTTTACGGTTGGAGGAAAATTTTTACTGTATGACAGCAAGTTCCAAAAGTTCCCAGGTAAACTAAGAATGCATTGGCTGGGACCATACCATGTGATTGAAATCTGAGATTCAGGAGCAGTTCGATTAGCACAACTGGACAGCCAAGTACTACCAGGATGGGTGAATGGCATACGCCTGAATCTGTATCACGAGTAAGTTCAATTCTTTCATTTTCCAATAACTCTCGCAACCGAGAGTAGTCAGTAGGGTAGGATAGAATAGGTAGAGTCAATAACTCTCTCGCACTTGAGAAGAGAATAGATAGGCATCCCAATAAAGAAAAAATAGCAATAACAGAAAAAATTCACAGTTGTGATGCGAAGACCACATTGCAACTGATTGTGGTTGGGGGGAGGGTAGTGTCTAGTGTGTAACCATGTCAAAGAAGACAAACGTGTCGAACATTATTCCATCATCATGATCCATTATACCCATGTCAGTCCATAGGATTACCAAGATTTGAGAATTAACTACCATAATTAGTAACATCCCTACGGTAATAAATTTTCCATAATAAGCCATAATCATTACCCATCACGTCTGCCCAAATCCTGGAGTTACAGTCATCCATGTCAGACCACACCTCATCGCGGTAACTACTCGCATGATTATAGCTGCGAGGGAGGCAGGAAAAATTAATTAGTTATGGGGTCTTATCAACCTCATTCGTGTTGGTTACATTACTTAACCTGCATGAAAGAAAGCGCGAGAATGTTGGGGAAGTCCGAGTTAGAACAAGAAACAACAACAACAGTGGGAGAAACCTCATCAGAAGAAGTCCAGAGAGAGCATCCAGTAGCAGGAATCTACAGAGAAAGGGCAAGGGTAGCATTGCAAGTGTACAAGAGAAGAACAATGATGACCAAGGTAGCACTAGAAGTCATCGAGCAGGAGCTCCAAGAGAGAATCCAGAAAATGGAATCGCTGGTGGGAAAATATGACAACGAGTCATTGATCGACATAGACTTTACGGATTCCTACTAGTTTCCCACAATGAAGAGGTAGGTATATATTGAAAATTACGCTACTGAAGCAGGGGAAGAAGTAGCAAGAGTGCACCCAGACTTTAGAGGTATCTAGAAATCAACAATATTAAACCTTAGAAATCTTCCAGTGTTCGGAACCACAGGAGTTATGATGAAGTGTATGAAATTCCTGCTGAGCAGGATCCAAAACGAGTCACTGTGGCTAGGAAAGGAAATACTGATACACACGGAAGATATTCACAAGCTAACGGGATTATCAACAGAAGGAAGAGACGTCTCCACAGCATTCCAGAATATCTCCAAGAGAGTAAAGAAGGCAGGATATGGTGACTGTTATAGGAAATATGACACTAAGAGAGGAAGAAAGGGGGTAAAGATAGACCTTATAAACGACCCAACAGTCAAATTCGCATGTTACCTGATTGCAAGCAAAACTATGAGGCACTATACAAAGGGTGAATGTACACTCGATACCATCTCAGTTGCAGAGCACTGCCTCCAGGGGACACAATTAAATTGGTGTTCTTTTCTGCTGAATGAAATATTTGAAGCCTATGAGGACAAATACAAAAGAGCCACTGGGTTCATTTACAGTTACCTTATCATGGTGTTTGCTATGTGGAAATGGACTTTCCGGGAATCAGACAGCCCGTGGAACTCACAAGAGGTCAGCTGATGGCGATGAAATTTACGCCCTGGAAGTTCTCAAGAGACCCCAGCACCTAGGAGGTGAATGAAGAGGCATTCGCATTATGGTACAGACAAATGGTGGACATAGTGGCGAGGCAACAAAGAGTCCCAAAGAGTTTGTTGGATAATTACTCTACTTAGATATGGTTTGGAGTCGATCATAAACAAACTTACATCCGACCCACCTGCATGGCGGAAACGACATTCAAAATGAGACCGTTTAAGTTTCAAATTGAGGAGAAAGAATTCCACACCGAAGTATTTTCTTGACCAAGGGTGGGAATGGAGGTCAGAAGCGGGGTCTATCACTATTCGTTTGATGCATGTTACTGAATCCACTACCAGGAGAAACATCGAATGAAACACTGACCAGAGTGTCTCGGCTGCAGCTGATGCCCATAATCGAGGAGCTGAACACGAAGGTACAAGGCTTTAGTCGGGTAATGCAAACTCTAACCAGTGCTTCTCCTCTGTTTCCTACTTTTTTAGAGTTTCAGGCCTCCAATTCTACATATCCTTCCATAGTTGCACCCATAGTCACGGCTGTACCGTCCACCTTGTTTAATTCACCACTGGCAACCACCACAATTCCAATAAAAAGTAATAAAACACCTAAGCCACCCTTAGCTACACCTAAGGCCAAGAAGGCAAAATTTATAGTGTCTAGTCAAGTCGTTGATCTCACTGGGGAGGATCAAACACAACCTATGTATACGGGAGCCCCAATTCAGGAGGAGCCAGAGATGACCCCCCAGGTAACCTCTGAGCTACCTATATTCAATCCATTCTCAGTGCTAAATGTTCAAGCTTCATCTTCGGTCTGTTAGACTCCGTCTTGTATGTCAGTGTGAGATTGATTCTTCTTCAAAACCCTGTTTTGAAGAAGAAATCATTAAATGTGGTTTTTTAGAATATGTATCAAATTCTCCAGCTCTTCAAATGGCAGCCTTGTTTCATCTTCAGCAGCTCTATACCCTGTGAGACAAACAGAAATCCATCATGTCAGTTGATCAGAAACACAATACCCAAAGCAAAGTTGGAGAAGTAAGCCACAAATTCTGGATTACAGAGTTTCCTTTTTGGTATGATATTTTATTGCAGATGGAGTTATCAATTTTATGGTTTAAATACCAGAGGAAACAAAGGCTTGATTAGCTTTAGATGTCATGGTTCAAGAAGCCATTTATGTATCCACACTTTGCGAGCATAGGAGGGAACTCATCTGGATTTGGCACTAGTTCTTGAGCATTAACAACAGTAGACCTACTATAATAGTTCACATTTCTGTTGCCATTTGTCTGATTTGAGGATGAATTCATAGGGTACAAGGAAGAAAGCTACCCTGGGCCAAGACTTTGTCTTGATTCTGCTGCATTAAGCACCCTTATGTTTCCTTGACCACCACGTACAAGTGCAGCCATATAATTACCTGATTTCTTTCCTTTGTTCCTAGATTTATGCAAAGCCTTTTCTGATGCCCAGGGAAGGGGAGGAAAGGCAGATTCTTCAAGAGGGGAGTTGAGTGCTCTCCTACTCATTGCAGTGAGATACCTGGGAGGATCAGTTGATACAGTACTTGTGGAAGAAATTGCTACCATGTTAGAGGAAAGCAATGAAGGTAACGAATTCGAGCCTACTGCGAAAAATTAGGATTCTCGATAATTCGGTCGGCCTTAGATTCGTGAAGGGCATTACGTATATCAAGCATCTCAGCTGCTTGTTTGGATTAGGCGAAGAAAGCCGACTATTGGTAATGCGTCTCGTCCTACGGCGGCTCGTCGGGACTCATGCTAGCTACCTGGACGCTATCACGAAAACTAACGAGATCTGCATGGCAATCACAATATTTAGCAAATATGATCCATGGTAGGCAAGAAAGTATAAGAGCACGAATATATACTTCCCATGTCTGAGGTTTTATAGTAGAGATAGGGATAAAAATATGCGAACAAGGGCACTCCATTATGTTCTTGTAAAGAGAATATATCAAATTCACATCACATGATAATTTTCAAAGCAGCAGGCTCTGGCATCTCTGAAATTAAGGGCAAACAAGTTTCATTTCCAACGATCCATAGCATACAAGTCGAAAATCTGAAGTTTGAAGGCCGAATTCACGTTGTGAAACATTGTTGACAGGGTCTTAGAGCTCGAGCGACCCACCTGGGCGCGAGCGACCCATCTGGGCAGAGCGACCCACTTGGGTTATTTCCGCAGTGTAAAGTTTCAACAGGAGCGACCCACAGGCCAGAGCGACCCACGAAGGTGGCGGCCACTATGACAGTCGGAAAATGGTTTTATGCGCCCGGTCTTCATCCAGCAGCTTCAACGACAGCCAAGCGACTTTAACGAAGTTGCGACGGGAAAATCCAAAAATACGACTGAGGCATGAGTCTGGAAATTTAAGAGCTGATGCTGAATTGGAATGCGATAAGTCTGGAACCGGCAGAATTTCAGTTTAAAGGTTATTTTTGTTGATTTTATTCAAAGCGGTAAGGGGAAATAAATAGTCAAAGGCAAAAATTAGAAAAAGGATATCGACCACAACAGAAAAATAGGATTCGATTCCTATTTCAGGACTTTATTCAGTTGCGCTCCATGTGTCGGTCATCGAGAGGATTTTTAGAGAACGCTATTTTTAGAATAGAAATGCTCTTTTCTATTGACTTATGTGCAATTGGCTTGCGCCCCTGTTTTAAGAATTCGACTTATTTTTCTAGAATAGTTTATTTAATGTATTAAAATAATCATTTGTGGGGGGAGAGAGTTCTGAGAGCTAGTGTAGGAGAAAATTAGAGTTTTATTGTACAGTCTTAGACAGAGATTTTAATGAAGAGATACAGCTCTGTTTTTTGAGATTCTTGTGGCTTGAAATTTAGCAAATGTTTTTCCTTTTGTTTCATATGTCATCGTTATGTTCACAGTTCATTAATCGCCATTTCAATATTGAATGTTTCTAAGTGAGAAAGGTAGAATTCAATTTATTTGCTCTGTCTTGAGGAAGTATTCATAGTTAATGTTTTCTTCTGTTCGACAAGGATCCATCTTCTATGCCCTTGTCGACTTCTCAGCAGTCTTGTCATTCCGTTTATCTCAATTTAATTGCTAAACTTCATGCTTGCCTTGCCTCAGGAGATAATCTGCGTTCTTTATTTAATCTCTGCTCTTGCTGTCTTTGCCTCACATAGCCCAGAAACCCCACATTTATTAAAAACCCTTTTTATATCAGTTTACTAGCCTAAGATTAGCATCCCTTATCGGTCATCTCAGCCCCTTGAAGATCCTTTTGCCGAGATAGACCCGGAGAGAGCCCTCTCCTGTCCTCGTAGGGCTAGCTACGAGGCTGAGCTTGGTTTGATGTTGCCTCGAGTTTTGCCTTCTTCAGCCTGTGGCAGAATCGAGCGCTAACATAGTGGCGACCATACTGGGGAAGATGGTTTGCTGTTGATGTGACAGTCGACTTGTAGATTGTCTTGCCCCAGTGCAGGAAATCAAAGTTGCAGATCTGATGCTGATGGTGGACAGCAGTCAGACACATATGAAGGCTGAAACTTTCACCTGGCGACTCCAGCTCGATCCAGAGATTCCAATGCTCGCAGATCCACTCATGCAATGGTAGGGTATGTGGCAAACCCTGCACTTTCTGAAGCTGTAGAAGATGTTAGAAATTCGTTAGTGGATTTTGAAATTAATGAAGATTTTTTCAGTGCTTTGCTTCAATGTTTGAAATCCCCAAAGTTTCCTCTTGAAGCTAAAACCAATGTCTGTGAGTTAGTGGTTGAAAGAGTTGAGAAGGAGATTCAATATTTAAATGAGCAGATCCAGTCATATGACTTCCGAGATCCCAAAAAGTTCTTGGAAGCTCTTCCTCCTCCAAAACAGGAAACAATAGAGTTACCTGTGGATGATTGCATTGACAGTGTGCAGCTGGAGGTATGTATTGCGGAGTTGGGGCAGCAAACTGAGTCTGGCTTTCACGATCCTATTGCGGCATACATGGAAATGTTTTTCAGTTTGACTGATAGATCAAGCTGTCTTATACATAGCCAGATTCATTACGTGCATGAAGGGCTGCCAGCAATTACATCTGTGTCCTGGTGGAAGCATTCTCAAGCGGCATCATTCTCAGGTTTACTTGAATGGTTAATCTGGCATTTCAGTATTACCTGATCTATTGTTTTTGCAGCAGAGTAGGGTAGATTTTGTAAATAAATAAGCAGCCAAAAGGCAGCATTTCGTTCCAGTTTCATTGCAGTTTAGTTTGAGGTTTGCCAAGTCAGTTTTTCAAATCATTTCAGTCAGTTTTTAGTTAATAAGTTGATCATGATTCCATAGCCCAATGGATGGAGGCACTGTCTGCTCTCCCAAAGCTCTGCGGTTCTTGGCACCTCCAAGAAGCGGCAGCTGCCATCCCCATTGGAGCCAATGTTAGACTCCGTCTTGTATGTCAGTGTGAGATTGATTATTCTTCAAAACCCTGTTTTGAAGAAGAAATCATTAAATGTGTTTTTTAGAATATGTATCAAATTCTCCAGCTCTTCAAATGGCAGCGTTGTTTCAGCTTCAGCAGCTTCTGTCTCTGTACCCTGTGAGACAAACATAAATCCATCAGTCAGTTGATCAGAGACACAATACCCAAAGCAAAGTTGGAGACCAAGCCACAAATTACGGATTACGAGTTTCCTTTGGTATGATATTTTATTGCAGAGGATGGAGTTATCGATTTTATGTGGTTTAAATACCGGAGAAACAAAGGCTTGATTAGCTTTAGATGTCATGATGCAGAAGCTATTTATGTATCTACACTTGCCCGAGCATAGGAGGGAACTCATCTGGATTTGGCACTGGTTCTTGAGCATTAACAACAGTAGACCTACTAGAATAGTTCACATTTCTATTGCCATTTGTCTGATTTGAGGATGAATTCATAGGGTACAAGGAAGAAAGCTGCCTTGGGCCAAGACTTTGTCTTGATTCTGCTGCATTAAGCACCCTTATGTTTCCTTGACCACCACGTACAAGTGCAGCCATATAATTACCTTATTTCTTTCCTTTGTTCCTAGATTTATGCAAAGCCTTTTCTGATGCCCCATGAAGGGGAGGAAAGGCAGATTCTTCAAGAGGGGAGTTGAGTGCTCTCCTACTCACTGCAGTGAGATACCTGGGAGGATCAGTTGATACAGTACTTGTGGAAGAACTTTCTATCATGTCAGAGGAAAGCAATGAAGGTAACGGGTCAGAGCTCTGCAAAGAATTAAAATTCTCAGTAGTTGCAGTCAGCATAGATTCGTGAAGGGCATTCTGTATATCAAGCATCTCACTGCTGGCTGGATTAGCTGAAGAAAGCCGACTATTGGTATTTCGTCCTCGTCCTCTGGCAGCTCGTTGAGACTCATGCTCGCTACCTGGATGCCTGTACTGAAAACTAACAGGAATCTGCATGGCAATCACAATATTTAGCAAATATGATCCATAGCTGGGCAAGAAAGTTGAAGAGCCTGAATATATGCTTTCCATGTACAAGGTTTTATAGTAGAGATAGGGATAAAAATATGCGAACAAGGGCACTCCATTATGTTCTTGTAAAGAGAATATATCAAATTCACATCACATGATAATTTTCAAAGCAGCAGGCTCTGGCATCTCTGAAATTAAGGGCAAACAAGTTTCATTTCCAACGATCCAGCATGCTTCTAAAATCTGGAAGTCTGGCGTCTTAATTACTTGTGAAACATTGTTGACAGGTCTGAGTTCGAGCGACCACCCGATGGACAACGATTCAAGTGCGCAGCGACCCACTTAAGCCTGGCAGGTAAAAGCTCAACAGAGCGACCTGACTACGAGCGACCCACACGTAGGTGAGCGACCCACTCACAACGTAAGTCCTAAAATGGTTTTATGCGCCCAGTCTCACATCTAAATCACTTTCAACGACATCCAAAAACCACTTTCAACGAAATTGCAAACAAAGAAATGCAAAAATGCACACCCAGGCATGAGTCTCGAAATTTAAGAACCGATGCCGAATTGAATGCGATAAGTCCGGAACCTAAGAGAATTTCACTTTAAAAGGTTATTTTTATTGATTTATCTGAAGCTTCTTAAGGGGAAATAAATAGTCAAAGGCCAAAAATAAACAAAGACACCTCTTACCAAATGAATAGGATTCGATTCCTATTTCCAGACTTTATTCAACGGGATCTGCGCTCCATGTGTCGGCCATCAGAGGATTTTTAGAGGAACGCTGTCTTATTTTAGAATAGAGGAAACACTCTTTTCTATTGTTGTAACTGCAGGTGAAACAACGCCCCTGTTTTGGGGTCGATTTGTTTTTTCTAGAATAGTTTATTTAATATATTAAAATAATCATTTGTAAGGGGAGGAGGAAAGTTCTGAGAGCTGAGGGAGGAGAAAATTAGAGTTTTATTGTACAATCTTAGACAGAGATTTTAATGAAGAGATACAGCTCTGTTTTTTGAGATTCTTGTGGCTTGAAATTTAGCAAATGTTTTTCCTTTTGTTTCATATGTCATCGTTATGTTCACAGTTCATTAATCGCCATTTTCAATATTGAATGTTTCTAAGTGAGAAAGGCAGAATTCAATTTATTTGCTCTGTCTTGAGGAAGTATTCATAGTTTAATGTTTTCTTCTGTTCGACAAGGATCCATCTTCTATGCCCTTGTCGACTTCTCAGCAGTCTTGTCATTCCGTTTATCTCAATTTAATTGCTAAACTTCTTGCTTACCTTGCCTCAGGAAATAATCTGCATTTTTCATTTGATCTCTACTCTCACTGTTTCTTGATCCCACACAGCCCAGAAACCCAACATTTATTAAAACCCTTTTCTATCAGTTTACTAGCCTAAGATCAGTTATGCTTTTGGTCATCTCAGCCCTTCTGAAAACCTTTTGCTGAGATAGACCCGGAGAGAGCCCTCTCCTGTCCTCGTAGGGCTAGCTACGAGGCTAAGGTTGGTTTGATGTTGCCTCGAGTTTTTCCTTCTTCAGCCTGTGGCAGAATCGAGCGCTAACATAGTGGCGACCATACTGGGGAAGATGGTTTGCTGTTGATGTGACAGTCGACTTGTAGATTGTCTTGCCCCAGTGCAGGAAATCAAGTTGCAGATCTGATGCTGATGGTGGACAGCAGTCAGACACATATGAAGGCTGAAACTTTCACCTGGCGACTCCAGCTCGATCTAGAGATTCCAATGCTCGCTGATCCACTCATGCAATGGTAGGGTATGTGGCAAACCCTGCACTGTGTGAAGCTGTAGAAGATGTTAGAAATTTGTTAGCGGATTATGAAATTAATGAAGAATTTGTCAGAGTCTTGCTTCAATGTTTGAAATCTCCGAAGTTTCCTCTTGAAACTAAAACTAGGTTCTGTGAGTTAATTGTTGAAAAGTTTGAGAAGGAGATTCAATATTTAAATGAGCAGATCCAGTCATATGACTTCCGAGATCCCAAAAAGTTCTTGGAAGCTCTTCCTCCTTCGAAACAAGAGACAATGGAGTTGCCTACAGATGTTTGCATTGACAGTGTGCAGCTGGAAGTATGTATTGCAGAGTTGGGGCAGCCAACAGAGTCCAGCTTCCGTGATCCTATTGCGGCATACATGGACACATTTTTCAGTTTGATTGATAGATCAGGCTGTATTTTCCGTGACCACATTCATTATGTGCATGAAAGGCTGCCAGCAATTATATCTGTGATCTGGTGGAAGCATTCTCAAGCGGCATCATTCTCAGGTTTACTTTAATGGTTGATCTGGCATTTCAGTATTACCTGATCTATTGTTTTGCAGCAGAGTAGGGTAGATTTTGTAAATAAATAAGTAGCCAAAAGGCAGCATTTCGTTCCAGTTTCATTGTAGTTTAGTTTGAGGTTTGCCAAGTCAGTTTTTCAAATCATTTCAAGTCAGTTTTCAGTTAATAGGTTGATCATGATTCCATAGCCCAATGGATGGAGGCACTGTCTGCTCTCCCAAAGCTCTGCGGTTCTTGGCACCTCCAAGAAGCGGCAGCTGCCATCCCCATTGGAGCCAATGTTAGACTCCAT
>CM076581.1:959989582-960235607 GCA_034641835.2 Pinus albicaulis | reverse complement strand
GCAGCGCAGAAGGGATTCGGAGAGAGCTCATAGCACCCCATAACCCACAACAGAACGGGGTTGTTGAGCGGAAGAACAGAACGATCGTGGGTGCTGCACGGGCGATGTTGCATGATCAGGGCCTACCCCTTCAATTGTGGGCTGAGGCATGCAATAATTCAGTGTATGTGCAGAACCGTTGTCCTCACAAGATACTTGGCATGAGTACACCAGAGGAGGCGTTTTCTGGCAAGAGGCCTGACATTTCTCATTTGAGGATTTTTGGCTCACCTGTCTACATGCATGTGATGAAGGATGCCAGAAAGAAGCTGGATCCGACCGCTGAGGTTGGAATATTTGTGGGGTACACTGATACACCTCACAACTATCGTGTGTATTTTCCAGACAATCGCAAGACTGTTGTGCGACGGGATATCAAATTTCAGGAGGAGAAAGCCATGAAGTGTTGGCTTGAGAAGGAGCCACACTTGCATGCAGAAGAGGAGCTATTAGTTCCTAAGGAGGAGCTTCCGGATGTGGATCAGCCACAAGAGGAAGTTCATGGAGTGGAAGAAACCACTCATGCAGCGCCGACCATCAGAGGGCGCAAGCGCACTACAGAAGCTAAGCGACTGGCTCAAGATGCAGAGAGGGTTGTAGGACCACCTACAACACAGCGCAGACAGAGACAGTCACCGGACCGGTACACTGGGTACATGGCTCTTGTGAGCAAATGTGTCGTGACAGAACCATCCTCTTTTGAGGAAGTTGTGGAGGAACCCGCATGGGTAGATGCCATGGTGGAAGAGTATGATTCGATTGTCAAAAACAATGCATGGGAGATTGTCCCGCGACCGGAGGGGAAATCAGTGGTGGGTTCGCAATGGATCTACAAAGTGAAGCAGGCGGCTGACGGGAGTGTGGAGAAGTACAAGGCAAGATTTTTTTCCCGTGGCTTCTCACAGATCGAGGGGATCGATTATGAGGAGACCTTTGCACCTGTCACAAGGTACTCTTCCATACGAACGATCCTAGCTCTCTCAGCGCAGATGGGGTGGCACATCCATCAGATGGATGTGAAGACTGCGTTCCTCAACGGAGTCATTGAGGAGGAGGTGTACATAGAGCAACCCGAAGGTTTCGAGATCTTCAGCAATGAGTCACATGTGTGCAGACTCAAGAGAGCATTGTATGGGTTGAAACAAGCACCTCGTGCTTGGTACACACGGATAGATAGTTATTTCATCCGACTTGGATTCTCCAAGAGTGAGGCTAATCCTAACCTGTACCAGATTGTGGTGGAGGGGAAGCTGTTGATCATTGTACTATATGTAGATGATCTGATTTTGACGAGTGATGAGATGTTGATACTTTCATGCAAGGAGGATCTTGCTAGAGAGTTCGAGATGAAGGAATTGGGCCTCCTTCATTATTTCCTAGGATTGGAGATTTGGCAACGCAGTGGAGGACTATTTGTTTCTCAGGGTAAGTATGCCCGGGAGATTCTCGAGAGGTTCAACATGCATGGCTGCAAGCCTGTTGACACTCCTCTTCCTGGTGGTTGGAGGAAGGAGGATGCTACTTCAGCGGAGGTAGTGGATGCCACTGTTTATCGACAGTTGGTGGGGTCGCTTATGTATCTTGTCAATACACGACCCGATATATGCTATGCAGTTAACCAGCTTTCAAAAGCTATGGTTAAGCCTACCAAGCTCTTCTGGAAGGCAGGCAAGAATGTATTTCATTATCTTAGTGGCACATCGAGATATGGTCTGTGGTACAGACAAGAGGATGGAGCGAAGCTTTGCGGCTTCACTGATGCAGATTGGGCATGGAGCCCAACGGACCGAAAGAGCACATCTGGAGGAATCTTCAGTATCGGGTCGACAGCATTTTCCTGGTACAGCAGGAAGAAGATATTAGTGGCACTCAGTTCAGCAGAGGCCGAGTACATGGCAGCAAGCTTGGGTACATGCGAGGCTATTTGGATGAGGAAGATCCTCGTCGGATTGTTTGGGTCGCACTTGGAGCCTACTATGATTTATTGTGATAACTAGAGTTGCATTAAACTCTTGGATAATCCATTATTTCATGATAGATCCAAACACATCGACATCAGGTACCATCATATCAGAGATTGTGTGCAGCAGAGAATCATGTTACTTTCATATATTCCTACGCTGAGGATCAGATGTCAGAGCCTTGATTAAGGCGCTCACTCAGAGAAAATTTGAATTCCACAGGTAGGATAGGTTGCGCATAATCCCTATCTTGTTGAGAGGGAGTGTTGAGATTCAACAAGATGATGAGCTTAGTGAAAATAGTCGCCTTCACTAAGTGGGCCCGCAGGCTATTTTTGGCGCAAAGTCTATTTTTAGACTATGTCTATTTTTAGACATGTCGATCATATTCTATGAGTTGCAAGATGATATTTGTGGATGGTTGGTCAAGTTGGAAAAATAGATGGACTTCTATTTTTAGACATATTGGGCGGAATCTATTTTTAGATTGCCAGTCTAAAAATAGATATGTCGAATATTATTAGTACTTAATAATATTTGGACTATAAACTTTAGTTTATCCTCTTGCAGCACTTCATTTGGAGCTACAGATGTGGCCCATGCACCTGACAGAAGGAATTACGCAATTCCTAAGGGTTTGGTGAGCTCATGCATGATTGACTTTAGTTAGAACTCAAGTAGCGGAGTTTGGTGGAGTTGTGTTTGGGTTAACTTACTTGAACTAGTTGTGTTTAGTTTAACTGACTAATACACTAGAGATGAGTGAGGTGAATTAAATATTATTTAATTCACTAAACATTAACTCATTATTTAACTAAAGAACACATCAATTGACTGCTGTGCATGGACAGTTCAGTGAAGACCAGTGGAAGAGGTAGATGAAAGGGTGAGTTTGCTATTAGTTGCGACATGAGTTGTGCATGAGATTTGCACAAACATTGGAGGAGATTTCCCATAAGGATTGCGCAGTTGAAGCCAAGGAGATTCGAACTTGGATCTCTCATTGAACCAACTTGGATTGTGCAATAGAGGCAGACAATTAGTGGATGAGTTTTGAACCTGTGACTTGTTCAAAACTGAGCTAGTTTGTGTGTAACTTTTGGAGACAGTACTGAGTACTTGTGAGGAGTATTGTACTAATATTTTTACATGTTCTCTTCTATAATAATATACAAAATAGCTGGGGGTTTTCAGCTACAAGCTTTCCCCATTACATAATGTGTTTATATGCGCATGCGACTGTTTCTATTTCCGCAAATTGATTATCAATTGTAGAATAGGTTATGTGTTATGCATGAATTCGAATTAGTGTGTGACCAAGATAATCTCAGTGGATAAATCTTCATTATTCAGCAAATTTCTTACAGCACAGGATCGGTTGCTGAGTTGGTGGTGGTCAAAGTTCTATTGCTGTAGTAGATCAAAGGTGAGGTCGAATTCTACATGAGGTTCGAAGTTGTTGAGTCAAAGTATATAAGGTATGATAGGTTGAAGGTTATAGGGTCTTAAGTTAGTGTTGTTTCATAGATCAAAGTTTTGTTGTTGCAAGGTCTAAGGTCTACATCGAAGCTGCTGGAAAGAAGGGTTGACTTGGTGGTTGGAGGAAGCATGTGTCTAGGGTGAAGATTCTAGGATGATCTCATGAAAACTACTGAAGGAAGATATTTTTGATTGGTTTTTCCCCTAGATAGGGGTTTTTCCCTGGTAGAGTGCCTAAATCTTGTGTCTCCTGTCTTGTGATCTTCATACACACATAATTTGGTAATTTCTTGATGAAATATAATATAAAAAGAAGTAAAATAATCCAACATAACTCACAAGTAATTATCAAGAAAAGAGGAATCAAAACCTAAGTCTACTTGCATTGATTTCTTAACATGGTATCAAATTTGAGGTCAAGGAAGATTGAATATCACTCTGTTGGCTCGAAGGATATGGTTACTCCCTCTATGATAAGTTATATGAAAATGGGATTCATTATTGTAGGAAGTTGGATCAAGAATATCTTCTACTACTTATTCATCAAGGTCGAAATTCAAGGGTTCTTGGTTTCACTTACAGGTTCACTTAATGATAATAATGCATGAATTATTGACAATGGAACATCACGGCATATGACAGGGGAGAGTAAACAACTTCACACTCTATCAAAGGAACCATCTTCTCATGTAGTGGAATTTGGAGACTGTTAGATACGGTCCTGTCAGTCCTTCGTCATTGGTCTTCAAACATGTCGAATAATGTCTGCAGGCTAGAGGAAGGTTCAGTAGGTGTTTATTTCAGGAATGTCATCGTCAATAATGTGAGATTGATTCTTCTTCAAAACCCTGTTTTGAAGAAGAAATCATCAAATGTGTTTTTTAGAATATGTAATTTGTCAAAATGTTTCAAAATTCTCCAGCTCTTCAAATGGCAGCAGCTTCAGCAACTCCTATCCCTGCAAAAGCACAAACAGAAAGAACATCATCAGAAATCAGAGACAAAGCAGAGTGTTGCATCCAAATGCCAGAAATGATGGAACTTGTATTACATGAATACAAATCAGCTACAAATATGACTGAACAATTTGCAGCTTTGGGTGCTATTGCCCAAAATGCCGGAGATGTACGAGATGAAGTTTTGTCTAATTTCTATCAAAAGTGGAAAGAAGATGCCTTGGTGATCATTAGGTGGCTTGAATTGCAAGCTGTCCGTGATATCCTGGGCAATGTTAAGAATGTACAACGCTTATTGGAGCACCCTGCTTTTGACATTCAGAATCCTAACAAGGTTTATTCTCTCATTGGAGGGTTCTGCAGTAGTTTGGTTAAATTCCATGCAAAGATGGTTCTGGTTATGAATTTGTTGGAGATATGGTGTTGAATGCTTAGATGCAGAGACTGCGGTTACAACAAATCTTTGATGCTTGTTAATGAATGGTCATGGGTCAAATCTCGCTCTTTACAACTGTTCTTGTGCATGTATCTTGTCTCTTTTGAGTACATTAAAAATAACAGCTTGTTTATAGAAATCGATATAAGAATCACAACATGAGTTGCAAAGGCGCTGTTTTTATGTCAGTTCACATGACATATGAAGGAATTAATGGCAAAGCTGAGTTAAAGTTGCTTGAAGGATTGAAGATATATCATCGTTTGCAAACAATTCAATTTCTACAACCAGTTTTATGTATGGCATGAATCCTCAAAGCAGAAGTCGAATTTGTGAAGTGGAGGGCCGAAGACGTGTTTTGCAGAGCCGTGGACTGGATTGAAGGTGCGCGCTACCCATACAGGAGACACGCTACCCATATAAAAGGCGCTACGCATATAGCATCCCCAGCCCTTGCAAAAGAACACGGGCGCTACGCACTTGCTGCGCGCTACGCATTGGGTAAGCGCGCTACGCACTGAGTGTGTGCGCTGCACACAAGCCTGTAACTTGAAATTTCTGCCATTCTTCTCCGAATTAGGTTTTGCTTGCTCATTCCATGTTCAATATGGTTGTGGTTGCAGTGGGAAGGAGCAGACATGAAGGGAATTGCAGCATCGTGTCATTCTCAAGTCCTTGAGACAGATATCATATTGTTCTCCATATCGGTGCTTCTACCTTGCTCCTCTCGCGCTTTTCTTAAGTCAACCCAAAGGCCACTGGGGTTGACACAAGCTGCTCATTGGTGCTCATTATTTACCAAAGCACTTGCTCATGACATCAAATCAATTCGTTGATCATTCCTGTCAAACTCGGCAATCATTGCACCAGAAAATGCATGGCACAAACAATATTTTTCCTTATCCAAAATCAGTATGAGCTTGAGGACAGGAATTGTTGGCTTGCCCAATGTGGGGAAATCCACTGTTTTCAAAGCGCTGACTGAAAATGGGAAAGCTCAAGCAGCCAATTTTCCGTTCTGCACAATAGAGCCAAATGACTTGTCAAGGGAGCTAGCCAGGGAGAAGGTTTAGGAAAAAATTCCTTTTACATATTTGTGAGGTTGATTCCATTGCACAGGTTGTGCGTTGTTTTGAGGATAATGATATTATTCGTGTCAATGGAAAGATTGATCCTAAATCAGACATAGAAATTATCAATTTGGAACTTGCGTTTTGCTGGTTTTCTTAAGAGGTTTATTACTCACTTGGTTAATCAGCTTGTCCAGCATCAGTTTTTGCAAATTGCATGCCCGTTGGAAAGGAAAACTATGAATGGAGCTTATGAATTATTGAAAGCAGAGCTACAAGGTTTTGTGCAGACAATAAAAGGACGCGTGGAGCGGTGCTTATCTTTAAGTCAAGCTGGATTCGAACCACGTGAACAAGGAGCGGTAGATGACCGTGACACATTGCTTCATCGAACGAGGGACCTCACTTATGTACGTGCCAGCACCTGGCGTTGTTCAGCAAATAGAGAATATCAACTTACAAACTTTCAGCTGCTATTGAAGAAGTTACACGTGAGCATCATGAAAAAGCAGGAGATAAAAAGTAAAAGAGCGAGTTTTATTTAAAATAGCAAATGTAAAATGCCGAAGTCAAAACGTGCCTAAAATTAAGTGAAGAATACCTACCACAGCAAAGAAAAAGATTCGATTGCCTATGTAATAGGATTTACACCTACAGATGCCACCTCTTCATCGGTCATCAACAGATTCAAGTAGAGAATGGAGCGCTATTCTATCTTCAGAAAAGCTGATTGGCTTTTTAGTTTTGTTTGTTTAATGATGATAAATCAGTTCCTTATTTGGGTCGATTTGTTATCCCACCTCTAGGCTTATATATTGTATGAAAAATCATTTGTAAAGGGTAGGGGAGAGTGCTGGGAGAAGTGGAGGAGATAACAAAGTTTTATTGTACAGTTTTGACAGAGGAGTAATTGAATGGTCAGCTCTGATTTATAAGATTCCTGTGGCTTGAAGTTTAGCATAATGTATTTTCTCTATGTTTCATATGTATCTTGTAATGTTTTTCATTTCATTCATAAATCGTTTTCAGTTTGAATGCTTGAGAGTAAGAAAGGTAGAACTCAGTCATTGCTCTGCCTTGAGGAAGTGTTCAGACTTTGTGTGGCTTTCTTCTGTTTGAAAGGGATTCATTGTTTAATGCCCCTTTCAGCTATCTTAAACAGTCTTTACATACCATTTAATTTCAATTTAATTGTTAAACTTCACTCCTATCTTGCCTTATAGAATAATCTGTGCCTTTGATTAAACCTCTGCTCTTGCTGTCTTTGCCCCATACAGCCCAGAAAACCCCGACATTTATTAAAAACCTCTTGCTTATCTATTTACTAGCCTAAGATCAGCATTCACTATAGGTCATCTCAGATCCTATTGGACATCTTTCACTGAGTTTGACCCGGAGAGAGCCCTCTCCTGTCCTCGTAGGGCTAGCTACGAGGCTGAGCGTGGTTTGATGTAGCCTTGAGTTTTACCTTATTTCAGCCTAAGGTAGATTCGAGCGCTAACAAAGACAATAAAATATATGTTGTTAGAGTCTTGGGATAAGCATCTTTGAAGCTAGAGAATGGAGCTATGCTACATCTCAAAAATATACTATGTGTTCCAAGTTTGAAAAATAATATTCTTTCAATTTATTACTTAGAAGATAAAGGGGATAAAGTTGCTTTTGTTGATTGAAATTTTTTGGTTTGGGGAAAATATTCAAGTATCGATAAAGCTTGGGTTATTGGATTTCATGAAGGAAACTTATATAGAGTCATAACACCATTTCCTCAAGCTCTATTTCATATGGAAATCAATCCCATTGAGCTATGGCATAGACGATATGGTCATCTACACTACAAGGTCATTCTCACTCTTAATCAACTGGTTCATGCCATCCCCAATATCAAAGAATATCATGAAGGAGTCTGCAAGGGATACCCTTTTAGAAAACATACAATAAAACCACTTACAAATAGTGAAATAAGGTCCAAAGAAATATTAGACCTCATTCATTCTGATGTGTGTGGGCCTATGTCTAACAAATCACTTGGAGGTCATATTTACTATGTAACATTCATTGATGATCACTCTAGAAATATATGGCTCTACCTTATTAGGAAAAAGGATGAAGTATTTGAGAAATTCAAGGAGTTTAGATCTAAAGTGGAAACCCCAACCGAAAGAAGAATAAATACTTTGAGATCCGACAATGGTGGGGAATATAGTTCTAACGAAATGATTAGATATTATAAAGAAGAAGGAATTAAGAGGGAGCTCATTGTTCCCTACTATCCTGAACAAAATGGAGTGGTCGAAAGAAATAATATGACACCTAAAGAAGGTATATGAACAATGCTCCTTGATCAGGAATTACCAAAATTTCTATGGGGAGAAGCAACAATGACAACATTATATTTTCAAAATAGAAGTCCTCATAGAATTCTTGAGAATATGACACATGAGGAAACATTCATAGGGAAGAAGCCAAGTGTGGACCATCTTCTAATATTTGGGAGTCCTTCCTATATCCACGTTCCAAGGGACAAACAAAAAAAGTTAGATTCTACAAGCATCGAAGGGATCTTCGTTGGTTATAATCTCTCCTCAAAATCATGTAGAATCTACATCAAGGAAGGAAGACATATTGAAGTAAGCAAGGGTGTTATATTTGATGAAAATCATTCATACAAATATCCAAAGATATCCCTATTGATTATGATGACGAATATATATGAATATTTGAAGAAGAAGAAGTACACCATGACAATCCTACCACAATTCAAGAAGAAGAAGAAGAAGAAGAAGAAGGACCAAGTGAGACTACTCAACTTGTGATCATACTGACCACTAGTATTGGAACGGGGCTCCCTAAGCTGCAAATTTTGTATATTTTTTGTATTAATTAGTCTAACGCAGGGGTTTTTGGGAGGGTCAAAGCCCCAAACACATTGTAATGGGTCAAAGGGTAGACCTCGAGTCTGCAAACCATGGTTTTCAGACCACACGATAGCGTAGGCTACATCAATATAAATAGATGAATAGTTTGAGTCTAGAGGTAGGCATGAATTAAGACTAATGCTACGTGTGAATTGGTAGATCTGTTTTGGGTTGTTTTGGGTAAAGACTCTTGCTGGCTGTGTGCGTGGAGATCCTTAGTCCTGCTATGTGCATACCCCACTAGGCTGTGTGCGCGGGCTGGTTTTGGTTGTAAGTGGATCTGAATGTTAATGAATGTGAAGTATTGTTAAAGTATCTGTGTGCTATCTGGATCAGTTATGTATACTGTTGAAGTGTATCTGTGATGATTATTTAGCTGCGGATGTATCTGTGTTTTGCATAAGTATATATGTGATCTGTTATTAGCTGCAATTATAAATGCTCTGTGATGGACCTAGTAATGTGCACGTGGATGCGAATTTACTGATTATATCTGGTAGCTGTGTTACGGTTATATGATGAGTATACTATTAAAAGGGCTGTGAATAGACTCATTCTGGGTAACCCTAGCAAGTTATAATACAGATCTGCCTCACATTACCTACTCTCTCTCAGGGTACAAAAACCCAGTTCTAGCACCCTCCCATACTACTTCGGGTGAGACCTTGGCCTATGCAAGAAGGTCATTTCTGAAAGGGCCAGTAGTATAGGGGTTTGTTGGAAAACCTTAACCTCCAAACCTGGGTCAGGACCCCTCAAGCCAACAAATGGTTCTATTGCGGGGACTAGAAGCATTTTGAGAGAGAGATCGGGTAATGCCATGAGGTCCTTGGAGACCTGAGAGTGTAAATTGAAGATTGGTTTGAAAGACAGATTCAGGGGTTTGCTGTAAAGGAGAATCACAACGCGAAGTTGACGGCTGAGAAGTGGAAGAACAAGTACATCTTCATGGAATTCTATGAAATTTTCTTTGTAACCTTTGCGCACGAGCTTCAGGAGTGGTTGGCATGGCTCGTAGAATTCTAGACATGATGGAAGGACGATCAGGTTACGTAACAGACACCAGAATTGATTCGACAGCTGGAGAGAACTGAAAATATGATCACCCACACAATAGATCATTGGGTAGATAGCACGTTGGGAGGATTCATGACAGAATTCACAGTTGATCAGTTTGTGTCCTACTCTAAGGTAGAATGAAGGTTTTTGGGGTAAGTTCTTGAAAACATTGCCTTTGTTAATCAAAATTTTACTGTGCGAAAAGGGTGTTTTGCGCAGCCATACGGAGTGAATGACCTCTAATCTAGGAGAAAGAACCACATGAAGTGGTAAGTACTACCGAACTAATCAAGAAGGAGATAGATCTGTCTACGTTAGTCCATTAAGAGAATCAGCTGCGCATAGACCTCCAGCTACACCACCGTCAAGTCAACATAAGGGTAAGAACTCGCCCACACCTCCGCCGCCACCAGAAGGATATGGCCACCCACATGAAGCTGCCCACTTTCGAGGGTGTAGGGGATGAATATATGGACCAATTTTGGTTTGTCACAAAATCAATATGGACTGTGCAGAACGTGGCTTCTGACACTGTAAAGAGAGCGCAACTATCACTTGCCTTTGAAGGAAGGGCCTTGAATTGGTATATGGGGTACTTAGGACAACATGCGGATCCATCTATTCAAGAAATTAAGATAGCATTAAAACAACAGTTTCGAAAGCATAAGTCCTACTCTCAAATAGTGGTTGACTTGAAAGAATTTAGACAAGGACCCATTGAATCGGTATGGGAAGCTGATCAGCAGTTGAAAAAGGTTATCGGAGATGGGGAATTTTAGTATGATGATAGGCAACACAAGGAATGGTTTATCACTATGTTGCTACCTCACCTGTAGTTGATTGCAACATAAGAGAAGGCTTTGGAGATTGCTATGAAACTAGAGGTTGCACCAAGGGATGATGCTTAGTTTGTGGTGCAGCAGATACAGGGACAGCTAGAGGCAATGCATATAGAAATACAAAATCTGCGAAAGGAACAGGGGAAAGAAGCTGGTCCAGATATATGGTGCATAAGATGCAGGGTATCCAGTCACACAAAGGATCAGTATCATTTGTTGGCATATTACATGCAAGTTGGGGGACCCAGCCCACTACACCCTAAGGAGGTTGTGGGGCCAAGTAGCCTGACGTTATGGTGCACTGATTTTCATGTTCCTGGACTACATGATACTAACCATTGTCCCTGTCTCAGTGCTTATGTCCCAGAATTGAAGCAATAATGGTGTATATTTTGATCCTCTATGGGACATGACGAGCATAATTATCAGACCTATGACTTGATGATAGATCGAGGAAACCTATACAGGGTACAGGCTGACCCTTCTTCACCACTGTCTCCCTCGAGAAGAGGAGGCTCCCCAACAAGGGGCAGGGGAGGGGGAAAGGGTGGAGGCGCAGGTAGAGGAAGAGAACAATTGATTTGTTACAACTGTAGAGAAATAAGGCACTTTGCAAGGGATTGTCCGAACCTTGCGAGACAATCTATTCGATACTGGACCATGTGATTGAAGTCTATCTGATTCTGATAGCAAAAAAGCAGGAAAAACAACAAACACCTATGCAGAACATGCAAAGGTTTAAAGTGGAACCATGTGATGAAGGACCAAGTATTAATGTCATAACGCACAACAGAATGGCTACAGGAGGAGCCGAGGAGAAAGCTGAAGCTGAACCTCTTATCTAGAAAGCAGCTATCAAGCAAGAAAGCTTAGACCTATAGAAGGAGAAGGAAACCTTCATCACATCCTGAAATGACTTTGCAAAGGATGAGGCACCTGCTTCCAAGGCTCCAACAAACTTGAGAACAGACAATGAAGTTAAACCGTTTCTACAAGCCTGTATGAAGCTGCTACGCAACTAGAAGGTAGTAGAAAATATGCAAGCACTAATAGACAGATGCACAAAGAGAAGTAACCCTCCCCCGAAAGTCAGGGATGTGCACAAAATTTACAAGAATAAAAAGTGCACTGGCCGAGAGATGTGGCTAACATCGCAGATTGGTGACTATGAAATGGATCAGGTTATCTTGGACTTGGGGTCAGATGCGAATGTACTGCCCAAGAAAACTTAGCAGTGGATGGGAGAGCCTAAGTTGGAATGGTATAATATCCATATGTGCATGGCTAACCAATAGAAGATCATACCATTGGGGAGGCTGTCACAAATTATGGTAGATATCGCAGGAGTTAAGGTCCGTGCAAACTTCGAGGTAATTTAGATTGTGGAAGATACAGACCCCTATCCTACGCTATTAGGACTGGATTGGGCTAAAAATATGGGAGGCATCATCGACCTAAAGAAAAGAAGCATGGTATTTGAGAATGAGGGTACATGGGTGATAGTCCCACTAGATCTTGTGGAAGGTGAGTGGTATATAGAACCAGTGCGCAAAGAAGAGGATATGGATCACATCTATAAATTAACTGCTTGGATGAAGATTGGATCAATCCTATGGTTGATGGTGTGCTTTGCTGGGAGAAGGACAATGAATGCTTCTTTGGCTCCGATGGGGAGATCAAAAATCGGCAGAATCAGTTACACAATGTATCTGCGCTACAATGTCTCAGAGTTATGAAGGACTTTCGGTGTATCTCCTCAGAGGTAAGAGAATTTCCTTACTTTGATGGTTTTGGAAGTATTAGAGAATTCTTGTGAATATTTAAATATGAAGTCCCAAGGTAACGAAGGCTATGGGCCCTTAATATATCCATGCACAAAACCCCTGCGAGATGGTGGGACATGCATAAGGGGGCATTCCAGGATTGGGAAGAATGTCGCAACATGATGGTCTTACGGTTTGAACCTCCAGCTCACCTACATGTAAAGACCTTCTTGGGACCAGGGTACCTGCGCGAGCACTTGTCCACATGCATGGAAGAATGGGGCGAAATAACTATAGAGGAATGGGTCCATCTGTTCATCCATGCCTTGGGGCCAATCCCGACTGCATGGTACTTAGACGCAAAATTACACCAGTGCACCCACCACTGGGAAACCCTGAAGGACGAGTTTGTAGGGACATTCGAGTTGATAGGAGGAACGGAGGCCCTTAACAAAGCTCTGTAGGATATTGATGCCCTAGTATTTGATGAATCACGCCCTAGTGCAGCACACGGGGCACCAACATGGGAAACGCAGATGCAGGATATTGTCAACTACCACAATTTATCAATAGAGGAGTGCAATGAAGACCTGCGAAATGTCTCTATCCCAGAGTTGGAGGGACATCACGCAATTGCTGGACCCCCATTGCAGTTGTCGATGTCACTAAGCCTCTGAAGCTGTGAGAATTCAACATTGGAACAAAGGCGTAGCCTAATTTAGCTAATATTGGGGACTACTGGGATGATGATACTGTGGGAAAAGTTGTAGAACTCCTCACAAAATACCAAAACTTATTCCCGACAAAATTTTCAGAACTCAAAGGGATTACAGGGGACCTAGGAGTCATGCGCATCACTTGAAAACCATATGCGCTCCCTATGAAGCAGCATCCTTATCGGTTGAACCCCAAGTACAAACAAAAAGTCAAGGAAGAAATTGAAAAAATGCTCGCCGCAGGTATCATCGAATCGGTCGAACAGTCAGACTAGGTAAGTCCTATGGTGGTTCAGGAGAAAAATACTAAGGGAGAAATTTGGATCTGTGTTGACTTGTGCAAATTGAATGATGCCTGCATACATGATCCCTTTCCTACGCCATTCTGAGATGAAATCCTTGATAGCGTAGGGGGGCAGGAAGCATACTCATTCATGGATGGGTTCTCAGGCTACCATCAGATCAAAATCGCACCTAAAGATCACAACAAAACTATGTTCACCACTGAATGGGGATATTTTTAGTATACTTTCATGCTGTTTGGGCTCAAGAATACCCCTGCCACCTTTTCGCTGGTGGTGGTCGCAGTATTCAAGGAATTCATCCACTAGTTCTTGGAGGTATATTTTGATGACTGGACCGTCTTCGGATTGGTAAAGAAGCACGTCTCAAACCTGCACATGATGTTGGACGCCTATAGAAAGCACTAGATTTCCCTGAACATCAAAAAGTGCATATTTTGTGTACCCTTCAGAATCTTGCTCGGTCACATAGTTTGTCGACAAGGATTGATGGTTGATCCCATCAAAATAGAAGTTATCATCAATATGGAAGTACCTAAAACTGAGAAACAATTGTACTCTATCCTCGAATATATAGACTACTACAAGAAGTTCATTCAAGGATACACACTGATCATAACACCTATGGAAAAATTACTAAAGAAGGATGTTTCATTTTTTTGGGACAATGAGTGTTAGAAGAGCTTCAAGCTACTCAAGGAGAAGATGGTGTCTTTTGTCGACAGATATTGTCTCTCCTAGAGACAGTCTAGAGTTGCCATAGACCAGTGCCTAGGACATCTTAGCATAGCAAGGAGCATATAATAAAGCTGGGGTGTCAATCCAAAGGCTCTCCTACTATCTCTTGTAAACAAGGAAATTGATTTAAATGGGACCAGAACTTACAGAAACTACCACAGGGAAAGTAATGTTGCAGAGACAAGATGCGAAGCTCCAACACAAAAGCATCAGACAGTTAAGAGACAATTTACTGTAAAGAGGGCCGATTCAAATAATATGCCACAGAAATCAAGTATCAGAAGGTGTATGCGGTGAAAGAAATATAAGAATATATTAGTTAACTTTGGTCTGATACCCAGATACATAACAGAACCATATATGGGCTTATCAATCTAAGAATCCATACATGACAATGGCGTTTTAAAAGCACCCTCCCAAAACAACTAATATAGCAGAAAGATGGATGAAATGAATATGAAACAATATATCATGCCTGAGCCATATTTAAAGCGCTTGGCTGATCCAAGTATGGGTATCAACTAGGATAAATCCTTACCTAAAATCAGTGAGCCTCTCGCATTCCAGTACATGATACAAGAAGATGGATAAAATGAAATGTTGTATTAAACACATGAAAGGAAGTTACATACTGTGGGATACCAAGACCAGAATCCTCTAATACAGATAGAACTCCTCCTCACTGAGACCCTACGGGCTCTGAGCCTTCATACAAGAGCTTTTACAAGATGTATACAAAAAATGCTTTTCACTGCACAATTCTCTGATAAAAATCTGGAACCCTTACAATGTCTTTCTTCTTGGTTTTTATAGACGAAGAAGGAGGAGGAATAATAAAAGAAGTAGGTGAAGAAATTGAATTTGCTTAGTTTGAACAAAATGGCGGAAACATTCGCGCCCATACTATTTGACGGCTATGAAATGCTACATGTACTCTGCGGCTGCTTCATGAAGTAAATGCTGTAGGTGTAAATTTTCTCCGGGGCCTAGCATAAGGATGAAATTATTTAAATTATCTGTCCTTTTCTGAGAGGAAATCCTGCTGAAATTGAACCTGGAGGGCATATTTCTCCTGTACATTGTACTCTTTGTCTTCTAATTTTGAATTTGAGTTTAAAATCTTGAATGCCGGACGTTGCATTCCTTGACTTTTCATTGCTATTTCTTCGCTGTCCCATTAATTTCTTCATCTACTCAATTCGTGTTTCGGATGGCTCCAGAGGGTTTGATAGATCTTGACCCTTGCTTCTTAAATAGATGTCATGTCGCAACAGCCTCCCAATATTTTATTTCTAATTTTTCCTCTGAAGAATTGTCCTTCGAAGCAACATCGGCTTCTGTAATGGAGGCTGCGAATTATGGTCGTTCTCCACTGCCATAAACCTGCAAAACTCACAAACTTGTTAAAGAAAAACAGGCACAGAGATGATGCGCGTGGCAGGGTTGAATGGAGATGATTGTGCAAGCGAGTGGAATGGCGGAACAAAACAGGGTGGTGGTGAAAAACTCAGCGCAACAATGTTGGGTCGAAGAGTGAAAGTTTTTAACGTGAACATTATAATCCAACTCAAAAATAGAGCACATAAAGGGCCGAGGAGAATACGACAGACACGTAGATTATTGGTGGGTGAACATACGACAGATTGTATGGAAAGGATGACGTGGAGGTGGACTTGGTCAACTAGCGGAGCTTGTAAATGAGTCTGGACCATACGATCTGCAAACAGGATCAACGGTTAACAATGTATTGGAGACCGATGGAAAGGCGGGCCCGGGACATTGTACGCTGGGCTTAACACATGCACATCTTCACAGCGTGACGATTGTCGGATGATGCTTTTCAGATCAAACGGCTCACGTAGATTTCGCTGCACGTCTTGGGTCAGAGGTTAATGCGCGAAATGGGGCGGTATTGGAATAGTGGCCTGGGACGCGTGGCGATCAGTGTATGGAATCGATGCGAATTGAGAAAAACCGCCAGCCCTTCAAAAGTGGTGCGGAATAAACAGGCCATTTTCTACAATAAGTGCATGCACGGGGACCACAAGGCGGGAGAGACGCAGACCGTCGATTTATGATTTGATCGGACGGCTAGGGGTGTGCCCGATAGCCTCTCATGCTAAGCGCCTTTTAGTCTGGCACTTGGTCTAGCACCCGGGTCGTGTGGGGAATGAAATAAAGGGGGCTGAGACTGAGGGGCTAGGCCCGATATATTTTTAAGTTCAGATTTTAGCCTTTTTCCAATGTATTTCGTGGGCGGGAATGGTAACAGTAGGTAGGATATGAAGGTCTTAGGCCACGACAGAGGTTTTAACCAGATTCAAACGGGACAACAGGCCAAAAACTTGAATGGAGGGGGCAATATAGTCAACAGTGTCTATTACTATTCTCGTATTTCCTGACTGGGTGAAGGTTTTCCATGCTCACGTAGATGCATCAGGAATCACCGTTGGAGTTGTCCTTACATAGCCTGGAGACGGAGACATTTACCATCCAGTTGCATTTGCTAGTAGGAAAATTTCTGGTGCAGAGCACAATTACTCCACCATTGAATGTGAGGGGTTGGACATGGTCTACGCACTACAAAAATACCGTCATTATCTATTAGGAGGGCACTTAAATATGTTTACAAATCACTCAGCTTTGAAGTCCCTAGTGAATAAGCCTGTGTTTAGGGGGAAAATCTGTCGATGGCTGCTACTGTTCCAAGAATATGAATTTGAGATCATTGTCAAGCCGAGAAGGTTGAATGCTGGGACGGACCACTTATCCCAAATTGAAAGTAGTGAGGAACCCACCAACCTAGAATAAGGATTGCCCGATGCGCAACTGTTCATGATTAAGATGGTTGATGTGCACTTCGTCGACATCAATCAGTTCCTGACTATAGGGATGGCGCCTGTAGAGTACTCGATACAATAGAAGAAAGAGTTGGTAACCCACACAACGGATTTTACCATCATCGTAGGCCATTTTGTATAAGCTGGGAGTTGACAAGGTGCTGGGAAGATACATATTAGAGCATGAACAGCATGCCATCTTAGCAAAAGCTCACAGGGGGCGTAGTAGAAGGACACTACGCAGGGAAAGCGATGACACAAAAGATCTTGAGAGCTGGGCTATGGTGGCCTACACTGCATAGTGACTCTGACGACTATTGCAAAGCCTACAATATGTGCCAAAGGATGTGCAGGCCATCGCACAGAGACGAAATGCCCCTACAACCGCAAATGGCCCTACAAGCATTTGAAAAATGGGCCATCGACTTTGTTGGGCCCATCAACCCGCAAGTAAGAAGATAGGTGTGTGCTATGTTATCACAAAATTGGACCTGATAGGCTGCTTGATCAGATAATCTCATGTAACTATTTCAAACCTAATCTTTTGACTAAGGCTTAACCTCCTCAGCCTGAGATGGCTCTCTCAAAAGGTTAATGATATGGATAAAGATATAGATGGCTAACTCTATTTAGGAAATAAACTGATAAATGATATATGTAGGTTGAGAATCATATCAGCATGTATACATTGGGCTTATGGAGTGAAAGCAATTCAATAATTCATTGAATCTACTTAACATGGAAGTTGAGGCATATTACGGTTTTTAGTCATAAGGCACACACACATGAAACATGTAAAAACACAGACAATTCACTTATCCAGGAAGTCAGAGCATCTAATAAATGAATTCTGAGTAATATAGATGAACACCACTGCAAATGAGATATATAAGAGACACACATATAATAGGAAAACGCTAAAAAACCCCTTAAGAATCTCAAATTGATCAAGTAGAAGATCTCTGTATTAGCTGAAACAGTCAATTCACAAAAAGCTCAGTCTTTTGCCAAAAATGTCCAACCCTTGACTAATTCGACCTCTTGGCCTTTAATAGACCTCTTACATCATCAGATGATCTGCCTCTAGGCTAAATACATCGAATTTCTATCCACTAACACCTTGCATAACCATAAAACATAGAATTTATTACAAAAAGACACCTATCCTACTTAACAGTCCTATTTCAAAAAGGAATCAAACTCCTTATCACTATCTATAACAACCTTATCTATTTGAAATTACATTATTGACGTGTATAATCACATGCTCGAATTTGGATAATGATATTCAATTCTTCATAACCACTTTGCTAACCTCCACAAAAGCAGGAAACCATGCCCTGTTTTTTAGGCATAGGATCTTTTTCCTTCTTTGAACATTCTAACCATCATTTAATCTTCATTTCGTGGTCCTTTGCTATTGAAAATTAGCTTTACATGTCCCATCACTCTTTCCTAGCCTCCAACTGTCCAAAACCACTTCAAAAACTATCCAAAAGGCTGTAATATGTCACGCTATGAAAACACAGCAATTTCGTAGCACTTTCTGTAGCATTGACATTTGAAGCCTTTATTCTCCAAAAACTTAACTCCTTCCTCTTGCATCATTTTAATCACCTTTCAACACACCCTTCATAGTAATTTCATCTCTTAACTCATATTTTAATACCTTAAATACTGACCAAAAGAAGCAAAAAAGGCAGCTACAATAGTTTCGTAGCACTTTTATGCTTTTTTACACTGGATGCGCTACGAAACTACTGAGTATGCAGATTTTTCATAAATTTGCCAAGTGAAAAATGTAGTTTTTTCCAAAAGCTCAAATATACCTGTCTTCAGTATTTGCAAACCATACAAACTGTAAACCCACTTCATTTTAGCTTCCATGAGGCATTCCTTCTTCATTTACACTTGGTTAACCTATTGGTTCTTCTATGACTGTCATTTTAATGCCTCTACTCTTTAACTCATCATGAATTAACTCCATCTGCACTTCTAAATCCTTTACCTGGTCTTTAAGTCTTCTGTTAGTAGCTCTCATATGAGTGTTTATTATTTTGAAAAACTTAGCTTTTTTTATTGCTGGAATTGTCCACTTGAAAGGTTGCTCTGTATTTTCTAAAGTTTCAGGAACAGAATCAACTTGTCCTTCCCACATTGTCTTCATCCTTTTAAACTGCACTTTCTCGGCACTATGTTTTCTAGCTCTCTTTTTCATGACAACAATTTCTTGGTTTGCCAACTTTAACTTTTCCTCAAGGCGCTGAAACTCTGTTTTCTCTGTCACTTTCTCTTTTCCCCTTTTTAATTTGCTGATTATATGCTTCACTGTGGGTGACGAGAGATCAATAATATCTTTAGGTGATTTAGCTATCTCAGTGGGCTTTTGAACTTCATTGCCGCCTTCCATTAATTTCTTAGCATGCCTTGTCATAGGCTTTCTTGCTTGAAAAAATGTAACCTGCATCTTCCCCCTCAAAATCTAATCTCTTTGCAGACTTGACCTTTTTCAACTTCTGCTCATCTTCCCTTATGAATTCAACTTGTACAATATGTGTTTCTTCTATGTCAATGGCATGAAGAATATCCTCTATAATCCCCTTTGTTACTGAGTTGTCTTCTATAGCCATTGTCTTTCTTTTCAAAACCACTGCTTGACTTCTAGTTATTCTTGTGGTCCCCTATTTGCTGACAACTTGTTTCTGTTTTGCATCTTTGACAACCTTTGATTTTTGTTTTGTAGGTGGGAGAGTTGGTGTATCAAGCATTTGCATTTGCTCTGCCCTTTTCTGAGTTTTCTTTCTTGGCTTTAATATTTCAGGTTCTTTTGGTTTTGCAACCCTATGTTGACTTGGTTCTGTTGCTGGTGGTGATGGAACTCCTTTAGCTTTAGGGTTTCTTGCAAAAGTTAGTGTTTCCAACTCAAAACCATTTATAAACAAGAATGATGACCAATCTCTGCCTATCTTCTGAATTTCATCTAAAATTAATAATTTCATTAAGCCATGATGAAATAATGATGTTTCACACCCCTCAGAATTTGCTTGCACCTTATCAGCCATCTTTGTAAGACTTCTACGCAGATAAAAAGGTAAATCAAGTGAAATATTACTAGTGAATTGTAGAAGGAATTTGAAATGATATGATTAAACCTTGTGATATCTACCTTCACAGGTAAAATATTTTTGAATGTTGAGCAGCAGTTTTGAGTAATTATCTTTGATGCAGCTTCTGGGGATAACATTGTTAAGATCCATTTTGGTGTGCTCAGGCTTCATGAACTCTTTACACTTCTCCATATCAAATTTGAACCCTTTGAATCAAGTTTCTTGACCTCTTGGTATCTCTGTAATGGCAGCAATGACCTCTGGTGTGATAGACACACTTAACATCCCGACTTTAGTGGCTGTTCCATTGAAATTCATAGCAAATTCCTTGGATACCTGCGTGTGATAGCCTTGCAACTTCTCACAAAACCATAGGCAACCTGCTCTTCTGAATGCTTCCATCACTGCTGGTTCTTCAGTTATTGCCTTCATATCTTCAGGTTCATGCCTTAAGCAGTGTCCTCCTCTGTGTATTTTTCTTTCCTCTGCCATATTCTTCAGAGAAACTTTTAGCCTTGCTTGAAAAAATATTTCAACCTTGTTTTATATAGATGTATCAGCCTCGCTTGAATAATGTAACAACAGACTCGCTTGAAATGGATATAATAAACCTTTGTAAGAACCAGCCACAGGTTTGGCTTGAAACTCAGAGCTCAAACATTACGAATGAAAGGAAAAAGGAATGAGGGTGACTAATTAGGAAAGAAATTGAATTTCAAATGTCCTTTCATAACTGAAAATGATGACTCACTCATACCTAAACTGACCATGATGACTGCAAACGTGGGTGTGTACTTTGATTCCATCTGTACATGACTCATCATGCCACTATCCTACCCTTTCCCAACGGTTTCTGACATTTGACAACTCAAATGACAAGATAGTTACAAAACTACGCCTTTAGTGTAATTTTTGCTGTTTGCGCGAAAACTTCGTTTTGGGAGATGCTTTGTACCAGTTCAAACAAATAAACAGATTCAAAACACCTCTTGAAAAGGCTACTTGTTTACGGAAGACTGTTAATTCTATACTGCAAGGCATTCAAAGTGTGGTAAAGTCGAGCGCAACAACATATCAGGATATTGGCATGTTGCCTTGCACAGATGACCTCCTATCTTTTATGATTCTCTTGATGGTTCATGCGAAGGTCCAAAATTTGCAGGCCAATGCTTCATATATAGAAAATTTTATGTACATAAACAAAGAAGATGGTGACAAGGGTGAACTTGGATTCCACATGACAAATTTTGTTGCAGCATGTAATTATTTGCAATCAAAAGAAATCAAAGATATTGTAATTCAGGCTCCACCAAACAGTAGACGTGTATCTTGTTCCTTTGGGTTGCCGGCATCTGCTGTACATGATGTAAATATAAATGTAGGGGAGGATACCAGCAATTACAGAGGGAGATTTTTCAGGATGCATGATGCCGAACAATGGGTCTCGAATCAAACTCCACGATTTTAGAAAGATCTTTTCATATGTTTTAAATATTCTTGTGCATCCCAAAGTTGAATGAAAAGTCGAATTCGAGATCATGGAAAGGCGAAATCGTGTTTGGTGAAGAGCTGACTGTGTTGAATTCTGCGCGCGGCGCATACAAAGGAGCATGCGGCGCATAGAGTGCGCGCGGCACACTGGGTGAAAGTTTGCAGTGCATTTTTTTGTGCGCGCGGCGCACCAAACCAGCGCGACACACTGGGAGTGCGCGCGGGGCGTTGAGCCTGACAGCACAAATGTTTGGGGTGACTTAAGAGACCTTTGTCATGCCGGAAGTGAATGTGGTCCTGATGTAAAATGGCTATAAAGAAACCATGTCACGATGATTGGCATACTGGAGCGACTGTAGACAAAAAAAGTGGGCAGAGGAGAAGTTCAAGTGATGGAGCTGTCCTTGGTTCTTGGGAAATTGTAATTGCTGATGAAAACGATGAAAAAGAAATTATTGAATCCCAGTCAAAAGAATCTCCGACTAGATTGAATTTGTGGGATTTGAAAAACAAACTGGAGCTGGCTGAGGTGCGCGGCGCACCCAAGAGGCGCAGCGCATTGGACCTCCTGCGCGGCGAACAGAAGCACGTTGGATTGCATGGTTAAAATTCCTGGCCGAGTTGAATTTTTCATGTATGGAGTGAACTTGCATGCATTAAAAGAAACTAGCCACACAGTTTGTCGACATTTTCTACTGTCAAAGCACTATAATCCATTCTACAGTCCTGAAACGGAACGTATCCATATGGTGGAATATCGAAAGTGGAGCCAATGAGTGATTTACAAAGCACAGTTGAGATCAAGACTCCGAAACAGATAGAAAGGATAAGAGAGACATGCAGGATTGCCAGAGCTGTCAGGCCAGGAATAATCACAGATGAAATTGATGAACGTGTCGACAGCATTTTATTAACAAGTCAGAAAATAAAGGAAAAGAAAGCGTGTCAAATCTCTTGCGTGGACAGCGAGATAAGGGATAACACTGTCAGACACATGGCCGGGAGCGTAAATGGATGAATGAGCTCGTCAACCATTCCAAAGGAGCCAGCACTTACCAGTGTAACTGTAGGCGTATCTGGGTTTGAGCGATGTGCACTTTGGGTGCAGGTTCTATATTATCCTTTCTATGGAATGTTAGTTGCTGGAGATGTCGATGACGGAGAATTTTTAGAGGAGGATTCTACACATACAGTGAGACACAGGAGGACATCAAAACCAGAATTTGGGGAACCTGTAGTTTTAAGGTGCCAACCTTATAAAATACCGCTTACTGAACTACTTTTGCAACACAAATGCTCACCTGTTGAGTATTTTCGCATATGGCCAAGCCTTCCTGCAATAATGGAGTTCACGGGTGCCTATACCTATGAAGGCAGTGGTTTCAAGGCAACTGCTGCTCTTGAGAGTGAAGCCCCACCATTTCTCAGTGATTTAAAGTCCCTCCCATCAAAACCTTTTCATCAAGTGTGCTCTCATATTCTTCGTACTGTGGCAGGATTTCAACTGTGCTATTTTTCAAGGACTTGGTATGGAGGTTTCTTGGGCATGATGATTTTTGGGGCCAGTGAAGTAAGCAGGAATGTTGATCTTGGAGATGAGACTACCACAATGATGTGCAAGTTTGTCCTTCGAGCATCAGATGCTTCTATGAGATAAGTGCTGATTTGCAGGAGTGTTTAGATGATTTCACAGATGAAGGGGTAGAATACATGCCAGAAGAGGAAGTCAAAGCACGCCAAAATTAGAATGCAGAATATATAGGAATGAAGCCTATTTTTAGTCCTCAATCAGGATTTTATGGGATTTGCGCTCCAGTTTTGCCTCCTAATTAGCCAATCACAGAAAATCAAGGGGAATGCTGCTTCAGAATAGATGGTTGACTCTTATTGGTTAATGATGATAAAACAAATCCCTTATTTTGGTCGATTTGTTTTCTCATAGAGGAGTCTATTCATTATATTGAAAATCATTTGTAAAGAGAGTTCTGGGAAACCTGTAGAGAAATACAGAGAGCTTCATTGTACAGTTTTTGACAGAGATTTAATTGAAAGTTTGCAGCTCTGTTTCATAAGATCCCTGTGGTAACAACTTAGCATTGTGTTTCTTCCTTTGTTTTCATATGTTTCTTGTTATGTTTATTGTTTCATTCATAATAATTTCCTGTTGAATGCTTTTAAGTGTGAAGGGCAGAATTCAGCTTACTGCTCTGCCTTGGGAAAGTATTCAAGTTCTATGTTTTCTTCTGTCTGAAAAGGATTCATGAATTCATGCCCTTTTCAGCATTCTTAAACATTCTTTACACTCCATATAATTTCAAATTGAATGCTTAAGCTCTTGCCTATCTTTCCTTATGGAATAATCTGTGTCTTTCATTTAATTTCCCTGCTCTTGCTGTCTTGATCCCACACTGCCCAGAAAACCCAGTCATTAATCAAAATACCCCTTCCTATCTATTTACTAGCCTAAAATCATTATCAGTTTTGCATTTAGGTCATCTCAGCCCCTTTGAAGACTTTCTGCCGAGATAGACCCGGAGAGAGCCCTCTCCTGTCCTTGTAGGGCTAGCTATGAGGCTGAGCTTGGTTTGATGTTGCCTTGAACCTCGCCTTCTTTCAGCCTGAGGCAGATTCGAGCGCTAACATAGTGGCGACCATACTGGGGAAGATTTCTCCCCGGTAAAGGATGACAAAGTTTAGATCTGATCGTTGATGGTGAACAACGGTCAGACACCGCAAGGCTGAAATCATTCACCCGACGACTTCATTCACTGAAAAATCCAGAAATCAATCCTTCATGGTGACTTCACTGCAGGGAGATCAGCAGCTGTCAGATTTTCAAGATGGACCGAATTGCAAGAAGATACGCTCCCATGAGCCGAGATCACATTCCAGGTTTTCCGAATAAGATGCCCAAGGTAGATTGGTCAAGGAATATGCCTACGTTTAACGATGATGGTAAGAAGGATGCTGCTTTACATCTAGTTAGATTTCACATGCATATTCACAAGTTGAGGGTGGTTTTTCCTGAAGATTGCTTGATGAAGATATTCCTGGCTACTCTGGAAGGTGAAGCCCAATCTTGGTATGAAAATTTGCCGCTGGCCTGTATTTACTGTTTAAAGGATTTTCATGCCCTGTTCATTGAAAGATATCTAGTATCTTATCCATCATTAAATTTAGTTCATGACTGTTGCAAACATGCTTCTACTTTTATTGAAAGCCTTGAGAAATATTATGAAGATGATAATTTCATGGATGATGAGATCATGGAAGCCCTGTATGAAAATCCATTTCAACAGCATAAAGATGATCATGAAAATTTGCAGCAGGATCAAGATTTTTGTGTGGTGGAAGATGAAGGAATGTTGCATCTTGACAGTCAACAGGAATTACATGAAATGGATCAGCAATATGAGGAAAATATGTATACTCCTTCACTTGAAATCAGTGAAGACAATCACTGTTTGAGGCAAAGAAAACAAAGGGTATTATCTCCTCTATCTGAAGACGAGATAGATCAACTCTTGAACGGGCATGTTAACGCAGATCTGCAGTGTGCACATGGTCAAGAAGGTGATGGTGGAACTTCTTCCTTTTCTAAAAGGGATGACAGTCCTGTAAGCAGCCTTATAGATTAGTAGGTTGAAGATTTCTATATGGCGGAAAATGATGAAAGAGAAGAGCTTGTTTCAGATCTGCCCACGGAAGAAGACAGCATGCAGAATGTTAGCCATCAGTATTTTTACATGTTAGTGATGACTATATCTACAGCTGAGTTTTCTAGAAACTGATTTCCTTATGTCAATATGTCATCCAGAAAACCCTCCTAAAACTTTTTTTTCACCTTTTTACCTTTTCAGTTCGCCCATGTCGAAATCAAAAACCTCATATCAAAATCCTATCTAGCTTCAGCCTTCTTGATATGCCTATCAGCTTTAAAAGGCCAATCCACATCTTTTTCAAAAGTCTCCCCTATGTTAGGAAGTGGCGTTTTAGGACATTTCACCTTTGGCAATCATCAAAAAGCCTCCATCTGCAAAAGACCTGCCATGACTTATCCCTTACTTTGCAAATGAAATTAACAAGCAGCCCTAAGTCGCGCCACTCACACCCCCTAGATCTCAGCACTGCATAAAATCCAATCTCAAGCTGACTATTAGGTTTTTCACAGTGTTCTATGGTTCTACAAAGACAGGAAATATATTTCATCTCATGGAGTAAATGTTTGAGTTTACAGTTAGAGGAACAGCTGCTTCTAAGTGTAACTTGAGCCTTTAGATATGTCTGCAAAACAGAAAGCTACTCATCTGGACTTCACAGCTCTTTCCAGCATGAAAATCACAGGAAAAAGGTCACCACTGTCTCAGCAAACTGGTAAATTTTCAAGGCCCAGAACCTCCTTCATTTACAAGCAGAGGGTTAGGGCGCCTCCTTCATCCATAAGCAGAAGGCGCGGGCAAATATTGACTTAGATGATGGCAAAGATCCAGGTTTGACTTGAACTGAAACAAATGAAACAGGGACTCCAGGTTTCATGAATATGACTAATGATCATAACATGACTATAGTGGAAATATGCTAAGCTCAAAGGAAAGGGTAGTTTGGTCTGATAAAGGAGCTCACTTCAAACTTACAAATCATGTGAATTGTTGAAGCTTTAGAAAGCATGTCATCAGTAAACATTCCACTCTTAAGTAGCATGTTTTGTCCAAGATCAAATGGAATAGATGTTGTTAACCAATGCCATTACACAGGCAGAAAGAAAGCCCTTGGTTTTTCAAAAAGCACTGACCTTCATAGTCACAAAGAGTTTTTGTCAAGTAACAGGTCATGAGATAAACAAGCCAAATGATAAATATCTCAGTCACCCTTAGAACAGTGTCACTGTGATTGGGGTTTCTTCTGAAATACAGTGATGTTTGCAAAAGAGATGCTTATATTGATGTTATTCAAGTAGTTCACTTACCATCACATTCAAAAAAAGGCTGTGTCAAACAGAGTTGTTAAAAATCCTTCGGACACCTTACCTGATGAAGAGCCTCCTCCATGCATGAGTAGATGGCCAAAGCCATTGCAAGTTGCTGAAGCTGATTGATGTAAAATATAATGGAAGGATACAAAGAAATTGAATAAAAGTCATTGCACAGGTAAGTGTTACTGTTTATGAGGAAAAGGTACTGTTTTCCCTCTTCAAAAAACTATCTGTCAGACAGTACCTGTAGTGGAAAGGAGAAAATGTTGAACATATGCATGCATTTACACCACAAGGAGCAGTTTCTTTAAAGGAAATGGTTAAAAACAGTACTCCACTATCCCTTGCCCAGAAGTCTGAAGGAGATCCTTTTAAGTAAACAGTGAAGTATATTGTGAAAGAGTGCAACCTAAAGAAGGCACTACGGTCCAAGGAAAAAACTTATAAGTCACCTAAGAGCAGAGATGATTAAACAAGATTGGAAGGGCACATGCAATCTCCTGGGACAGAGTTGAGGTTTTGGAATGTCTCCCTTACAAAAGACCAAGGCACCAGTCAAATACATTAACAAGGCAAGCCCTGTCTTTCAGGAACATAACAATTTTTTTTTAGCATCATCTTTACAGAGGTAAGGTGGTTTTCCTTACATCAGAAATAGCCCCAACATTGTTAAAAACAATGGCAGAGGTGATGAAGCTTGTTGAATGTTTGCCAAGGTTTAAAAACTCGGGATGAGAATCAATGTGCGGGTGTATAATATTCAAATAACAAACCCACTGTTTTAAAAAAAAAAACAAACAGAGTTAAAGATCAATGTTAATTCCGAAAGGTTAAATGACCGTTGGAGAGTTATGGTGACATAGCATCAAAGGGTAAGTATGATGTAAAGTTTTCATTTTCAAAAAACTGAAGAAGAGCCCGCGCCCCTCTAGCACCAAGGCGAGAAAATCTGGTCGAAAATTCACAAGTATACACTGTGCAGAGGCATCGCGACGTGCCTGGGTTTTGGCGCGACGTGCCTGGGCGGAATTTTGCACAGGGCTCTTTGTCGGCGCGACGTGCCTGTACGTTGGCGCGACGTGCCTGTACAAGGCCGCCCGACCACACGACAGGCCGACCCGACAAGCACTTGCTGCGCGACGGGTTTTCTTCAAAGGTTGCCGCGCAGCTGTCCAGAGTCCCCAGCATTGTTTCAGCTTTCAAAAGTGGGTGTTCATCAAAGTTCGAGGTATTTTATATGCTCCCCCATCAAATTTCAAGGTTTTGATAAAGGACAATAAGGTTTAAAACCCTGGACCTTGTCATTCTAGTTAAAGGCAAAAGCAGTCTTTTCTACACAGTAAGCCGAAGTATTGCAGTATGATAAAGGCCGAATTTGTCATTCAAAGAGCACGTATAGAGATACGGGGTTTTGAAGTTGTCTTGTAAAGATTTGTGTTTTGATTAGAAGAAAACTTTGTTATGAAAAGACAGGGTTTGGTCTTAAAAGAGAAAACTGTCCTCACAGTCCTCCAGACCTTGCCACATTGTCAAAACAGTGAAGTGCACTCAGTAAGGGAGTTTTGACATTCTTGTTGTTTGAAAAATAAAACTCATGAAATCTCTGTCCAAGAGCTTGATAATCTTCTAAAAACTCTGTCATTATCACCCCAAACCTGTGTATTGGAATTCTTAGCATATGTGTGGTGTTTTGCTTGATATTCTAACAGTGCAAAGAAGGCACACTTGCACAGGTCAGAATTGTTAGATGTTTGAAAGTCTCCTTGAACAAGGAGTTTTTGTGTTAAGGTTGACATCAAAGACTTTAAAAATAGAGTAATCAGTGGCATTTTCTCACAGCACACTACTTAAGCAGATTGCCTTTCATTCACTGTATTCTCCCACTGTGAATTTGTTAACAAAGAGTTTCCGAAGGTGAACAGCATATTGAAGGACAGAGGTTGTTGATGGTTAAATTTTGACATTAAAGGCAGAGGTACCAAAGTGGTGTTGGATTTCTCAAAACTTCACAAGTGAAAGGGGCCATTTTCTAAAGAACAGAGTTGTTAGTATTTGAAGTTAATATTGGAAACAGAGGTATAGATGTGTTGGTGTATCTCTTAAACTCACAAGAAAAGAGTGTGTTTTCTAAACCACTGTGCACTGATTTTACACCCAAGCTAGGTCTGCTTCTTCCTTGCACTGTATTGTATCATTCTGAAGATTTGTTAACAGGGATTTTCTGAAGGTGAATAGGGCCATTTTCTAGAAGGCAGCGTTGTTGAGGATCGAGTTTAACATTGAAGCCAGAGGTACAAAGGTGGTGATTGATTTCTCAAAATTCACGAGTGAAAGGTGTTTTCCTAAACACAGTGAGCTGATATTTCACCTAAACAAAAGGTCTCCTTTCTTTTCCACTGTATGTTATGTTTTATAGAAATCTGTTGACAGAGGTATTTTTAAGGTGAATGACCTGAAGAGCAGGGTTTTAATATTGAAGATTGGTCTTATAGATGCAAAATGCAAGGGTTGGTTGACCTCTGACAAACTCACCAGGAGTAGTTTTTCAAAACTGTGCACAAGAAATTGACACAGGAGTTTGCCTCATCTTTACACCGGGTACCATATTAAAAAGTTTGCCTTGCTGAAGTACATCCAGAGTTGAAGGACTGTTTTTGAGAAGTACAGAGGTGGTTTATTCAAGGAAACATTGTTACATTTTATTCGAAACCACAGTGTCCATATCTGTCCAAACAGTCTAGTGGCCAGTTTCAATCTAGCAAAGCATTGTTCATACAGAAAAGGCAGTTTGCCTCTTCCAAAGTTTGGTCAAAGTCAAAATGCCTCCAAAACGAGATCACAAGAGCGGTCCACATAGGAGATATGAGCCTATCTCCATAGAAGAAATCAATGCTCACCCATCAGTGCTTTTCAATTTCCATGAAGTAGGCTATCTTGATTTCTGCCAGAGGATAGAAGAAGTCAAGAGTTTTTCGCCACTTACACATTTGTGCACTTTGAGATTCAAGGACAAACACTTCCAGCTAGCAGGTCTTGATTTCAAAATCTCCCCAAGGTATGTATCCAAGGCTACCAAGATCCCGTATCATGGTGAAAAGTGGTTTAAACAAGCGCATCTTGATCTGGAGGATTATAAACCTTTCATCAAGCAGGAACATAGAGAAACCATCACTGCTATTTTCCCTTTCTCCTATCTTCTTGACAGTTATGCTCCGCTGATGAAAGCCATAATGAGATATTTCACTTGTGAAGGGAGGTTTAGCCAAATTTTTGCCTATCATGTTCGCTTATTGATGCATTTTACCAGAAGCAGGCAGCTAAACCTTCCATACTTTTTGTCCAAAAGCATAGAGAAAATGGCAGCTACTGTCCAAAAGAAGGCTCCACCTCAACAAATCCCTTCTCTCTTTCATCATTCCTTGATCAAGATTATCTTTTTACACCAGCTGGAGAAGAAAGGGGTTTCATGGGACTCATTCATTAGCCATGCAGATTTCGCCACTGTCCCTCCTGTTCATGTGTCTCCTACTCAGCCGGTCCATCGCCCAGTGCCTTTGTCTAGTAGGCCTACACCTAAAAAACTCAAGATGACCATTGGGCAGCCAAGTGAACAGGGAGAAGGAGAGGGTAGTGAACCACAGGGAGAAAAAGAAGGCAGTGAGCAGCAACAACCAGATTTTGAGGGACAGCAGCAGTTGGAGATTAGTGAGCAGCAGCCAGATTTTGAGGGACAGCAGCAGTTGGAGATTAGTGAGCAGCAGCAGCCAGAGTTTGAAGATCAACAACAGCTACAGGTTGATGAACAGCAGCAAGTGCAGGAAGAGGAACAGCAACAGACAGAAATTGAAGAACAACAGGTTGAGCAAACAATTGAAGCGCCTTTTGAGCCACAAGATGGACAGGATGTTGAGGAAGGACAGCAAGCTGAAGCTGCCCCCTTGACAGTGACCAAAACTGTTCCTAGAAAGAGGAAATTGCCCAAAAGGACAACTTCTAGCTTGCCAAGGAGAAAAAGCGCCAGATTAGCTTTCAAAGGCAAAAGTAAAATTGGAGAAAGTGCAAAGCATGGAGGCGAATTAGCTATTATCCCTATCCAAAGTGATGATAGTGACAATGAGGCCCGCCTCCTTGAAAACCTCCTCATTCACAAAGAAGGGCAAATTGAGGTGTTACAAGAAGATCTTCAAAGGGCGAGGAATTTCAACCATTTCTTGGAGGTTGAAAACAAACAAATGAAGTTTCATGTAGCTATCCATGAAGCAAGAGCAATCAAGTATAAGAAAGAGGTGGAAAAAGCACAAGTAAGAATCGAAGAGCTCATTGGCGAGTTTGATGATGAAGAGGAGGAAGACCAGCCTAGGCGGAAGAGGCCTAGAACCATCGGGCTTAGAAGAGCCTTGGAGAAACAGAGAGCAGAAGAACAAGCTCAATTCGAAGCCTTTCCTCTCACTGCCCTCTTTGAGCAGGAAATTGAGGAGAACAAGGAAGCATGGCTTGAGAGAGCTAACCAGCATTTGGAATTAAAACTTGAGAGGGCAAATAGGGATCTTGAGCTACAGAGAAAGAGGACTCTTCACTTTCAGAAGCTAAATCAGTTTGCCAGGCGAAAATTGAAGGTAGCACAAGAAAAATTGAAGAAGTTGAAGGAGAGGCGCCTAGCACGGAAGGAAGCAAAAAGCATATCAGCCCTTGATATTTTGGCTTCAGCTTTGGAGCATGTTTCTATGGACCCTTGAGGGTCATGCATGCCAATTTTGGGCATGTTTCGGAAACTTTTTGTTTTTTGGCATTTTTGGGTTTTTTGCCAAAAACTCATAAATTCGCCATTTCAGTTTGATGAGTTGTCAAGGGAGGAGGATGATACCAATGGATGCCATAATTCCATGAGCAGGTCTCCAGCGATTTTTAGGGCATTTGAAGATCATTCACCCCCTCAAATTGGCGAAAAACAGCCTCATTTTGCACATTATGCCCGCCATATCAGCAGTCTGCTATTTTCTGGGTTTTTGCGCATAGGTACAGTTTTGAGGGACTTTCAGATATCAGATTGAGGTGATTCCACTTGCGCCGGAAAGAAGACAAAGATAGCTTTCCAACGAGCCATCATGAGCCTCATTTCGACATCGGGAAGGCTGCCATTTGCATCCAGCAAGTCAGGGGACGTTTTCGAGCATAAATATGAAGTATTTTTGTAATTTTTGAACTCCAAAATATTGCTATTCCCAAATGTGCGTTAAGCTATTTTTATCATGGGAAATTATGTAAAGTCAATATAATTTCCGTTTTTAGCATTTTTTTAGATATTTTATGGGATATTTTGTGCCTTGGGCTTTGCAAAGCCTCAAGGACAAGTTTAGATATTTTGACTTGGCCAATGGGATAGCTAGTTGCTCCATGAGGTTTTCCTTTCTAAAACCTATTTATTCCGTGGTTCTCATTGTAAATCAGAGGCTGAACTTGAGAGAAGAATTAATACATTGGTCATATGAGCTTTGAAGAATACACTTGAGTTATGATTTTTGGACTGCCTCTTGGATGCTTTTGAAGAATGATGAAGGATTGTTGATGGATTCCTTGACATGGTAGAATGGTATAGTGCTTCTTAATGTGTTTTGTCTTCTAGTTTTCACTCATAATTCATATTTCTTGCTGTTATAGATCAGTAAAGATTGATTTTGAGATATGCCCATGGAGGCACCTCAAAATCCCTGAATCTTCATAGCTTGATGTTTTCTTCTCCCTTAGTTATGCTAAAGAATTCTTAGCTGCTCTTTAGTAACCTAAGGTATTGTTGCTAAGTTTTATTCATCGGTTCTATGTATGTTGAGTAGGATGTATGGTTTGCCCTACCTACCTATCAGCTGCTCATATTTCTGTCCGTAAAACTTTCTCTTTGACTGATTTGTTGATCATTTTGTTGAACCAAGGAGGCCTAGTCCCGATCTAGCCCTTTGCCTAAAACTATGAAAACTTGTTTGTCCAAGTGCCCAATGACTTAGAGACTATGTTTAGGCGTTCCGGCGTAGTTTATGAGTTGTTAGTTTGTCTCATGTGTTTTCCCCAAAGTCTGATAGTCATTTCCCAAAGTTAGAGGGTCTTATACCTCTATGTATGGCTGGAATGTTTGATTTCTATGTATTGATTAGATTATAGTTATTCCTAACATGATTAATGGCTTGCTATTACATGTTTATGTCTGCTATTAACTAGTTTGCACTTGAAATCCCTTGTCTTTCACCAACTTATTGTTCATTTAATCCATTTTGCCCAGAGATCCCTTCTATTGTGAATCAAATCGGCCCTACAGCAGCTTTACATCATCACTTCATAGCTTCCTTGATCTGTTTGACCCCATAGCCCAATTTATCTACATCTTGTTATCCAGTTTATGTATTTGATCAGTTCCATCCCTCGCAAACTTAAAAACTAAAAAAACCAAAAACACACTTCATAACTAGCCTAATATCAGAACATCGCAAGTAAACACACCGACATCTTTTGCACTTATAGAGAGAGCCCTCTCTGAGTCCAGGAAGGCTAGGTCCTTGGGCTCCAAAGCTTGGTTTGATGTTACATCGTCATTTGGCTAGCCAATCGGCCAAATCACGGGACACTAACATATTGGCGATCACGGTGGGACTTTGAGTCAAAACATCCTAGGTATCCCTTAGGAACTCTCAAAATCTCAGTCAAACTTAGAAGAGTAGAATCTAGTTGTCTCACCATCCTAGCAAAATGATGAGTCAGTTATAGGAAATTCTTCCAAACCTCAGGACTAAATAAAACTCAAAAAACCCCAAAACACTCCCTTAGATTGGATTTTGACAGTACTGGTGGTGGACCATACAAATATACCTCAAAACAACTAAAAATCCACCTGGCGACTCCACTAGCCTCTAGTAGGCCTTACTACCTTGCTAAATTTTAGAATACCATCTGATTTTGCCACCTCATCGCCACCCTAACATAATGGCGATCACGGTGGGACTCTGGGTAACAAAAGCTTAGATTCCCTAGACCTTAAGAGACCTTAAAGAATACTATCTGATTGACTTATCCCACTGCTCACTAACATAGTGACACTCACATTAGGACCTTCTGAGTTAGTGACAATCTAAGTACACCTTAGTAACTCTTGAAGTCTCAATCAAACTTAGTATATCTAGATATTGTCCGAAGGGTAGAAAATAGCTTTTTCACCATCTTAGCAAAATGATGAGTTAGTTATAAGAAAACTCTTCCAAACCTTGTAGGCACATAAAACTCAAAAAACCCCAAAATACTCCTTTAGATTGGTTTTTGACAAGTACTGGTGGTGGACCATACAAGTATATCTCAAAACAACTGATAATCCACCTGGCGACTCCACTAAACTCTAGTAAGCCTTACTATTTTACCAAGCTCCAGGCTATTATCCGATCAACCTATCCCATCGCTCACTAACATAGCGGGAGATGGTGGGGCATTGAGTACATGACAGTCTAGCAAACTCTTATAGACTCTTTAGTCCTTTAGATACTTAAACAAGCAAGCAGCCCATATACCCATTTAGAGTAAACTCTTTTTGTTCTCATCACCTTAGCAAAGTGTTGAAACAAGTCTAGGATACTTTAACAAACCATAGGCTGCACATAAAACTTAGAAAAACCTTAAAAACATTTCCAGATTAGTTACTGGTGGTGGACCATAGCTACATCTCTACAAAAACAACCAAGTTCCACCTGGCGACTCCACAACTCCCAATAGACCTAAAGACTCCACTGGAGGAAGAACCTAAAACATGACTGGTCATCCTAGAAAGAAAAAGCACTCAGGCCTTAGTTGGATCCAAGAAATTATTGTCTTTATCTGTAACTATGTTCTATCCTACTTTGAGCCTGATCAGGAATACACCGATGAGATCTACATTGATCATTGGAAAGATCTCAAACCTCAAAAAGCTAAGCCTCAAATCTTAGACCATGAGCAGGCTTGTAAACCTATGCCTACCCTAGATTCACCTATGGAAAACCTAGCAAAACATGAGCTTCATGCTACCTTTCCCACTCTGGCTGAAACCTCAAACAGTCATGAACCTCTTTTTACACTACCTATATCCACAAAGGTCCCATAAAGATACAAGCCTCTGGTTTTACCTCCCATCCTACAAGCCCTTCCTGCAAATCTTCAAAATAAATTACCCAGGTTTGATGGAGAAAGCTCCAAAGTCACTGCTGAAGAGCATGCCCGAAAACTTGAAGATTTACTTGACCTTTATGACATAGAAGAAGATGATGTGCATATTAGAATGTTTGCCTTATCATTACAAGGAAAAATTAGGAGTTGGTTTGAAAACCTTCCAGCTGCAAGCATTACCAATTTTCACCAGTTCACTCAAATCTTCCTAGATAGGTGGGTGGTCATAGGTAATAAAGTTCTCATCATAAAGGAATACAATGAGTTAAAAAGACAACCAGGGGAGACAATACAAAGCTTTTCAGCCAGGTTCAATAAAGTATACCATGCAATGCCTGCTAACCTAAAGCCACCCCTCGGATGTGTTCTCTTACATTACCCAGTCTCTTTTGACCCAGAGATGGTTTTCCAGATAAAAAACAAAGATCCTTTGACCCTAGAAGAAATGCAAAGGATAGCAGTTGATGTAGAATTCAACATACTAAATAGGGAGGCACAACTAAGAACAATAGAGAAAGACAAAGCAAATCAAGAGACACTAGCATCTTCACAGGAAAAGCTGAAAAAGTTGGTGTGCATGGCAGGAAAACTAGAGAAGTTACTTGATAGGAAAAAACACAAGGTTAACACTGCTTATTCAAACCAACCTACCCTTCTTCCTCAGGTTAAGCACACTCAGCTATCACAAGACAAGAGTTATAAACAAAATATGCCTAATGGGAAAGTTGCAAATAAAAACATAGATGAATGCTCTAAAGAAGCTATCAGCCATTTTGAAATCACAGATTCTGAAATGGAAGAAGAATCAAAACCTTTAGGTTCTCTACCCTTATGCTGTAAATCATTCCCGACTTTGAAAGAAAATTTTCTCCCTAAAGATCTCTCAGCAGTTATTCAGGAAAATCCTGCTCAAGTTAACTCTCACCTAAATCAAGAAGAGCTGATTGAAGAAGAATTCAAATCTAAGATAGAAGATAAATCAAAACCTATAGGGTCTCTACCTTTATGTTGAGAGTCATTTGAGTTCATAAAAGCAAACTGGCCCCCTAAGAATCTATCAGAAAAAACTCATGAATTACATGATAACTATCCTCAATATCACAAAGAATTGGTTGAAGATGAAAATAAGCAAGAAATGACAGAAAACCCACGGGATCTCTCTAAGGGCATAAGTGATGATTCATCATCTCTCATAAGTGAAGCCCCAAAAGACATTCATCTTTCAAATCAAATTTCCCAAGAGAAAGAGGATTACAGTAGAGAAATGAAAATACCTCCCTTTTTAACTGAAGAGGAAATAGATCAACTTATAAACATACAAACAACCTCTGAAACTTCATATAACCAAAAATTTTCTGATCTTTCTCCTGTTAATCTTGCATGTCATAAATCAGAAAATAGATGTGTAGATCAATTTGAAGAAAAGCAATCTGATAGTCCAATGTGCACGGTTGATGACATTTCTTATGTTAATGATTCTCCAAGGTTTGATCAATATGTTGATGATTGTGATTTCCAAACAGACACTAACTGTGCAGAACACTCAGCTTTTGATTTTTGGGAGGAAGCTCGGTTTCATAAACTTGAGAAAAGTGAGCAAGCATTACAGGTCATATATGACACTGATGAGGATAGCCTTGAAAGTTTGGAAGTAAGTGAAGAGTCTCAGACTCTTTTCTCTACTTCACTTCAGTCCATCAGAGATAACATTCACATAATTGGAGATCAACATTGTTTCAGCTTTGATGATGAGCTTGAGGAAGATGATGAATTTCTTGAGCATGTTGTAAATGAGAGGCCTTTTCCTGAAATAGTTGAGGAAGTCATTTTGGACACGGAATCTTCCTTAACTCTAGATTTGCAACCACAAAGTTCCATTGAGTCACAAATTGCAGATGAAGAAAAAGAGGCTGATAAACACATGAGAGTTGTCTCACTACCCTTTCAAAATAATTTACTATCACAGTGTATCCCTGCTCACCAAACTAATAACCTCCACACAGTTTTCAGTCCACTTAATCAGAACACATCAGCTTGGAATGAAAACTACACTGCAATACATGATGAGTCTAACAGTTCGGGTGATCATGAAGAAGAGTTGCTTTACCAGGGGGGTCCCAAATATAGCCAAGTGGAAGAAAGAGTAGTCTTGAATGAATCATGTATATCAAAACCTCTAGATCAGGCATTATTCCAAGATCCATTTTCTGTTTTTCTTAAGAAGTCTGAAAGAGTAGTCTTGAATGAATCCTATATCTCAAAACCTCTAGATCAGGCATTATTCCAAGATCCATTTGCTGTTTTCCTTAAGAAGTCTGAAAGAGTAGTCTTGAATGAATCCTATATCTCAAAACCTCTAGATCAGGCATTATTCCAAGATCCATTTGTTGTTTTCCTTGAGAATTCTGAAAGAATAGTCTTGAATGAATCCTATATCTCAAAACCTCTAGATCAGGCATTATTCCAAGATCCATTTGTTGTTTTCCTTAAGAAGTCTGAAAGAGTAGTGGGTTTTATCATGAACAAGTTGCTGCCAAGAATGAGAAAAAGCTTAAGCACTATTGTCCAGAAACAAACTAAGTGGGAGTGGCCTTTTCATTACTTCTACATCATGAAAGAACTAAACCAGAATCACCCATTTGATCATCTACTTGACTGGTTACATTGGAAAGAAGAGTTCACCAAATGAATGTATGTTGTGTACAGTTTAGATTAAGATAGGTAGATAGTTAAAACTTAGCCTTGTGAGCACTTTTTTCATTTGTAGTTTGTTTGAAGAGAAAGTGAAAAAGCAGAAAATACAAAAAACAGTGAAAAGTAGAAAAAGAGGGCAGTTTCTAAAAAGCAGTGGTAAAGCCCCATGTTCCAAAAAAAACAGTCCTTCGGAAAGCGCGCAAGTCTAAATTCCGCTACTAGTACTTCAATGTCTTGTTCAGCTATCTAGCCTAATCATAGCTGAGCATGTTTAAATTTATTTGCTGATAAGTTAGTGAGTGCCAAGATAGTCAACATTGTGTAAGATTGACTTATCACAGAGCTTAGATTAGGGAGAGATTCTGGTTCCACATGCCTAAAAAAGAACCAAAGAGAGAAGCGAGGGATAAAAAACACATTGTACATCTTAGCCCCGCTTGTCTAGTTTCCTTTTGTTGCAAAATAACATTTGTGTGCAGCTTGTCTTTTATGCCGCAAATGCATGACAAATCAGACTGCCTAATCCTGATTTGATCATTTTTTGAATTTCATGTTGTAGATTAGAGAATGAAATCCTGTCAAACTGCTTAATCTTGACAGTCGATCTAGTTTTAGGTAGAGAAATGAAGGAGTTCATCAGCTTAATCTGAACTCCCGGCAGATATAAGGGTAGAAATAGATAGGTTCATTTTGCAAAAGAAAAAATATGCATTGTCAAAAGGCAGCTAGTTCAAATGCGCCAAAGTGAAGAAAAAATGTTAGGAAAGATAGTGGGGTAGGTAGAAGTATCATTGATGTTAACCATGCTGTCACTTTTCAGAAATAACATCAAGAGAAGGGTAAATTTTGCGCCAATGGATAAAGCACTGGTCTTCATAAGCCAAAAATCTGAATTCTGGACACCTCCTGACGAGGAGCTGCCCTCCCCAAATGGAGCCACTGTTAGCCATCAGTATTTTTTACATGTTAGTGATGACTATATCTTCAGCTGAGTTTTCTAGAAACTGATTTCCTTATGTCAATATGTCATCCGGAAAACCCTCCCAAAACTTTTTTCGCCTTCCTACCTATTCATTCCACCCCTGGCAACATCAAAAAACCTCATATCACAATCCTATCTAGCTTCAGCCTTATTGACCTACCCATCAGCTTTAAAAGGCAAATCCACATCTGTTTCAAAAGTCTCCCCTATGTTAGGAAGTGGCGTTTTAGGACATTTCACCTTTGGCAATCATCAAAAAGCCAAAAAGCCTCCATCTGCAAAAGACCTGCCATGACTGATCCCTTACTTTGCAAATGAAATTAACAAGCAGCCCTAAGTCGCGCCACTCACATCCCCTAGATCTCAGCACTGCATAAAATCCAATCTCAAGCTGACTATTAGGTTTTTCACAGTGTTCTATGGTTCTACAAAGACAGGAAGTATATTTCATCTCATGGAGTAAATGTTTGAGTTTACAGTTAGAGGAACAGCTGCTTCTAAGTGTAACTTGAGCCTTTAGATATGTCTGCAAAACAGAAAGCTACTCATCTGGACTTTACAGCTCTTTCCAGCATGAAAATCACAGTAAGAAAAGGTCACCACTGTCTCAGCAAACTGGTAAATTGTCAAGGCCCAGAACCTCCTTCATTTACAAGCAGAGGGTTAGGGCGCCTCCTTCATCCATAAGCAGAGGGCGCGGGCCAATATTGACTTAGATGATTGCAAAGAGTCCAGGTTTGCCTTTACTGAAACAATGAAACAATATCTTCAGGTTTTATGGATGTAATTGATGATCATAACAGGAATATAGTTGAAATATGCTAGCTCAAAGGAAAGGAAAGTATGGTTTGATAAAGAAGGTCATCTGAAGCTTTCAAATCATGAAAAATTGTTGAACCTTAGAAAGGCCTGTCATCAGTAAACATCCCAATCATAAGAAGCCTGTTTTGTCCAAGATCAAATGGAATAGATGCTGTTAACCAATGCCATTACACAGGCAGAAAGAAAGCCCTTGGTTTTTCAAAAAGCACTGACCTTCATAGTCACAAAGAGTTTTTGTCAAGTAACAGGTCATGAGATAAACAAGCCAAATGATAAATATCTCAGTCACCATTAGAACAGTGTCACTGTGATTGGGGTTTCTTCTGAAATAGAGTGATGTTTGCAAAAGGAGATGCTTATATTGATGTTATTCAAGTAGTTCACTTACCATCACATTCAAAAAAAAGGCTGTGTCAAACAGAGTTGTTAAAAAGCCTTCGGACACCTTACCTGATGAAGAGCCTCCTCCATGCATGAGTAGATGGCCAAAGCCATTGCAAGTTGCTGAAGCTAATTGATGTACAATATAATGGAAGGATACAAAGAAATTGAATAAAAGTCATTGCACAGGTAAGTGTTACTGTTTATAAGGCAAAGGTACTGTTTTCCCTCTTTAAAAAGCTATCTGTCAGACAGTACCTGTAGTGGAAAGGAGAAAATGTTGAACATATGCATGCATTTACACCACAAGGAGCAGTTTCTTTAAAGGAAATGGTTAAAACAGTACTCCACTATCCCTTGCCCAGAAGTCTGAAGGAGATCCTTTTAAGTAAACAACGAAGTATATTATGAAAGAGTGCAACCTAAAGAAGGCACTACAGTCCAGTGAAAAAGCTTATAAGTCACCTAAGAGCAGAGATGATTAAACAAGATTGGAAGGGCACATGCAATCTCCTGGGACAGAGTTGAGGTTTTGGAATGTCTCCCTTACAAAAGACCAAGGCACCAGTCAAAATACATTAACAAGGCAAGCCCTGTCTTTCAGGAACATAACAGTTTTTTTTTTAGCATCATCTTTACAGAGGTAAGGTGGTTTTCCTTACATCAGAAATAGCCCCAACATTGTTAAAAACAATGGCAGAGGTAATGAAGCTTGTTGAATGTTTGCCAAGGTTTAAAAACAAGGGATGAAAATCAATGTGCGGGTATATATATTCAAATAACAAACCCACTGTTTAAAAAAAAAAAAACAAACAGAGTTAAAGATCAATGTTAATTCCAAAAGGTTAAATGACCGTTGGAGAGTTATGGTGACATAGCATCAAAAGGTAAGTATGGTGTAAAGTTTTCATTTTCAAAAAACTGAAGAAGAGCCCGCGCCTCTCTAGCACCAAGGCGAGAAAATCCGGTCGAAAATTCACAAGTATACATTGTGCAGAGGCAGCGCGACGTGCCTGGGTTTTGGCGCGACGTGCCTGGGCGGAATTTTGCACAGGGCTCTTTGTCGGCGCGACGTGCCTGTACGTTGGCGCGACGTGCCTGTACAAGGCCGCCCGACCACACGACAGGCCGACCCGACAAGCACTTGCTGCGCGACGGGTTTTCTTCAAAGGTTGCCGCGCAGCTGTCCAAAGTCCCCAGCATTGTTTCAGCTTTCAAAAGCGGGTGTTCATCAAAGTTCGAGGTATTTTATATGCTCCCCCATCAAATTTCAAGGTTTTGATAAAGGACAATAAGGTTTAAAACCCTGGACCTTGTCATTCTAGTTAAAGGCAAAAGCAGTCTTTTCTACACAGTAAGCCGAAGTATTGCAGTATGATAAAGGCCGAATTTGTCATTCAAAGAGCACGTATAGAGATACGGGGTTTTGAAGTTGTCTTGTAAAGATTTGTGTTTTAATTAGAAGAAAACTTTGTTATGAAAAGACAGGGTTTGGTCTTAAAAGAGAAAACTGTCCTCACAGTCCTCCAGACCTTGCCACATTGTCAAAACAGTGAAGTGCACTCAGTAAGGGAGTTTTGACATTCTTGTTGTTTGAAAAAGAAAACTCATGAAATCTCTGTCCAAGAGCTTGATAATCTTCTAAAAACTCTGTCATTATCACCCCAAACCTGTGTATTGGCATTCTTAGCATATGTGTGGTGTTTTGCTTGATATTCTAACAGTGCAAAGAAGGCACACTTGCACAGGTCAGAATTGTTAGATGTTTGAAAGTCTCCTTGAACAAGGAGTTTTTGTGTTAAGGTTGACATCAAAGACTTTAAAAACAGAGTAATCGGTGGCATTTTCTCACAGCACACTACTTAAGCAGATTGCCTTTCATTCACTGTATTCTCCCACTGTGAATTTGTTAACAAAGAGTTTCCAAAGGTGAACAGCATATTGAAAAACAGAGGTTGTTGATGGTTAAATTTTGACATTGAAGGCAGAGGTACCAAAGTGGTGTTGGATTTCTCAAAACTTCACAAGTGAAAGGGGCCATTTTCTAAAGAACAGAGTTGTTAGTATTTGAAGTTAATATTGGAAACAGAGGTATAGATGTGTTGGTGTATCTCTTAAACTCACAAGAAAAGAGTGTGTTTTCTAAACCACTGTGCACTGATTTTACACCCAAGCTAGGTCTGCTTCTTCCTTGCACTGTATTGTATCATTCTGAAGATTTGTAACAGGGATTTTCTGAAGGTGAATAGGGCCATTTTCTAGAAGGCAGCGTTGTTGAGGATCGAGTTTAACATTGAAGCCAGAGGTACAAAGGTGGTGATTGATTTCTCAAAATTCACGAGTGAAAGGTGTTTTCCTAAACACAGTGAGCTGATATTTCACCTAAACAAAAGGTCTCCTTTCTTTTCCACTGTATGTTATCTTTTATAGAAATCTGTTGATAGAGGTATTTTTAAGGTGAATGACCTGAAGAGCAGGGTTTTAATATTGAAGATTGGTCTTATAGATGCAAAATGCAAGGGTTGGTTGACCTCTGACAAACTCACCGAGGTAGTTTTCCATTGTACTGAGAAATTGACATGGGAGTTTGCCTCATCTTCTGCATAAGACACCATATTAAAAAGTTTATGTGAAGCGCATCCAGAGTTGAAGGACTGTTTTTTTTAGAAGTGCAGAGGTGGTTTATTTAAAGAAAAATTGTTACATTTCATCCAAACCACAGTGTCCATATCTGTCCAAACAGTCTAGTGGCCAGTTTCAATCCAGCAGAGCATTTTTCATACAGTGCAGGCAGTTTGCCTCTTCCAAAGTTTGGTCAAAGTCAAAATGCCTCCAAAGCGATATCACAAGAGCGGTCCACATAAGAGATATGAGCCTATCTCCATAGAAGAAATCAATGCTCACCCATCAGTACTTTTCAATTTCCATGAAGTAGGCTATCTTGATTTCTGTCAGAGGATAGAAGAAGTCAAGAGTTTCTCGCCACTTACACATTTGTGCGCTTTGAGATTCAAGGAAAAACACTTCCAGTTGGCGGATCTTGATTTCAAAATCTCCCCAAGGTATGTATCCAAGGCTACCAAGATCCCGTATCATGGTGAAAAGTGGTTTAAACAAGTGCATCTTGATCTAGAGGATTATAAACCTTTCATCAAACCTGAACATAGGGAAACCATCACTGCTATTTTCCCTTTCTCCTATCTTCTTGACAGTTATGCTCCGCTGATGAAAGCCATAATGAGATATTTCACTTGTGAAGGGAGGTTTAATAGTACACACTATATCATGTTCGCTTGTTGATACATTTTACCGAGAAACGGCGACTAAACCTTCTGCTTGCACATCTAAAAAGCATGAAAAATAGCGACTCTTGTCCAAAGAAACTCCACCATTAATCCCTTCTCTCTTTCATCATTCCTTGATCAAGATTATCTTCTTACACCAGCTGGATTAAAAAGGGGTTTCATGGGATTCATTCATTAGCCATGCAGATTTCGCCACTGTCCCTCCTATTCATGTGTCTCCTTCTCAGCCTGTCCATCGCCCGGTGCCTTTGTCTAGTAGGCCTACCCCTAAAAAACTCAAGATGACCACTGGGCAGCCAAGTCAACAGGGAGAAGGAGAGGGCAGTGAACCACAGGGAGAAAAAGAAGGCGTTGGCGGCCAGTTTTGATGGACAACGGCGGTTGGAGATTAGTGAGCGACGACCGGACACGAGGGACGGCGGTTGGAGATTAGTGAGCAGCGGCAGCCACGGTTTGAAGATCAACGGCGGCTACGAGTTGATGAACAGCAGCAAGTGCGAAGGAAGACGACGCGGACGGAAATTGAAGGAAACGACGGTTGAGCTTAAACAATTGAACGCCTTTTGAGCCACAAAATTTGGACGAAGGATGTTGAGGAAGGACGACAAAGACTGAGCGCTTGCCCAGCCGATGACCAAAAGCATTTCTAGAAAGAGGAAATTGCCCAAAAGGACAACTTCTGCTTGCCCGAGGAGAAAAGCGCCGATTAGCTTTCGAAGGCAAAAAGCAAAGTAAGGTGGAGAAAGTGCAAAGCATGGAGGCGGGTCGACTGTGTCTATCAGTGATGATAGTGACAATGAGGCCCGCCTCCTTGAAAACCTCCTCATTCACAAAGAAGGACAAATTGAGGTGTTACAAGAAGATCTTCAAAGGGCGAGGAATTTCAACCACTTCTTGGAGGTTGAAAACAAGCAAATGAAGTTTCATGCAGCTATTCATGAAGAAAGGGCAATCAAGTATAAGAAAGAGGCAAAAAAGGCGCAAGTAAGAATTGAAGAACTCATTGGCGAGTTTGATGATGAAGAGGAGGAAGACCAGCCTAGGCGGAAGAGGCCTAGAACCATCGGGCTTAGAAGAGCCTTGGAGAAACAGAGAGCAGAAGAACAAGCTCGGTCAGACCTTTCCTCTCACTGCCCTCTTTGAGCAGGAAATTGAGGAAAACAAGGAAGCATAGCTTGAGAGGGCTAACCAGCATTTGGAAACAAATCTTGAGAAGGCAAACAGGGATCTTGAGCTACAGAGAAAGAGGACTCTTCACTTTCAGAAGCTAAATCAGTTTGCCAGGCGAAAATTGAAGGTAGCACAAGAAAAATTGAAGAAGTTGAAGGAGAGGCGCCTAGCACGGAAAGAAGCAAAAAGCACATCAGCCCTTGATATTTTGGCTTCAGCTTCGGAGCATGTTTCTATGGACCCTTGAGGGGTCATGCATGCCAATTTTGGGCCTGTTTCGAAAACTTTTTGTTTTTTGGCATTTTTTGGTTTTTAACCCAAGAAACTCATAAATTCGCCATTTCAGTTTGATGAGTTGTCAAGGGAGGAGGATGATCCCAATGGGTGCCATAATTCCATAAGCGAGGTCTCCGGCGATTTTCGAGCATTTGGAGATCATTCGCCCCTCCAAATTGGCGAAAAACGGCCTCATTTTGTACATTCTGCCCGCCCTATCAGCAACCTGCTATTTTCTGGGTTTTTGCACACAGGTACAGTTTTGAGGGACTTTCAGAGATCAGATTGAGATGATTCCACTTGCATTGGAAAGCAGACACAGAGAGCTTTCCAACGAGCCATCATGAGCCTCATTTCGACATCGGAAAGGCTTCCATTTGCATCCAGCAAGTCAGGGGACCTTTTTCAGGCATAAATATGAAGTATTTTTGCAATTTTTGAACTCCAAAAATCTGTTTTTCCCAAATGTGCGTTAAGCTATTTTTTATCATGGGAAAATTATGTAAAGTCGATATAATTTCCGTTTTTTGAGTTTTTGGATATTTTATGAGATATTTTGTTGCCTTGGGCTTTGCAAGCCTCGAGGACAGGGATTTAGATATTTTGACTTGGCCAATGGGATAGCTAGTTGCTCCATGAGGTTTTCCTTCCTCAAGCCTATTTATTCCATGGTTCTCATTGTAAATCGGAGGCTGAACTTGAGAGAAGAATTAATACATTGGTCATATGAGCTTTGAAGAATACACTTGAGTTATGATTTTTGGACTGCCTCTTGGATGCTTTTGAAGAATGATGAAGGATTGTTGATGGATTCCTTGACATGGTAGAATGGTATAGTGCTTCTTAATGTGTTTTGTCTTCTAGTTTTCCTCATAATTCATATTTCTTGTTTTCATATAGATCGATGGAATTGATTTTGAGATATGCCCTTGGAGGCACCTCAAAATCCTTTGAATCTTCATAGCTTGATGTTTTCTTCTCCCTTAGTTGTGCTAATTCTTAAATGCTCTTTAGTAACTTAAGGATATTGTTGCTAGTTTCATTCATAAGTTCTATGCATGTTGAGTAGGATGTATGGTGTGCCCTGCTTACCTATGACTGTCCATAGTTCTGTCCATGAAACTATCTCTTTGACTGATTAGATTATCATCTTGTTGAATCAAGGAGGCCTAGTCCCGATCTAGCCCTTTGCCTAAAACTATGAAAACTTGTTTGTCCAAGTGCCCAATGACTTAGAGACTATGTTTAGGCGTTCCGGCATAGTTTATGAGTTGTTAGTTTGTCTTATGTATTTTCCCCAAAGTCTGATAGCCATTTCCCGAAGTTAGAGGGTCTTATACCTCTATGTATGGCTGGAATGTTTGATTTCTACGTATTAATTAGCTTATAGTTATACCTAGCATGATTAATGGCTTGCTATTACATGTTTATGTCTGCTATTAACTAGTTAGCACTTGAAATCCCTTGTTTTTCATCAACTTATTGTTCATTTAATCCATTTTTCCCAGAGATCCCTTCTACTGTGGCAATTCAGATGGGCTCCCAGTGACTTTGCATCTCATCACTTCATAACCAGCAAATCTTATTTCGACTCCATAGCCCAATTTATCTACATCTTGTTATCCGGTTTATGTATTTGATCAGTTTTATCCCTCACAAACTTAAAAACTAAAAAAACCAAAAACACACTTCATAACTAGCCTAATATCAGAACACCGCAAGTAAACACACCGACATCTTTTGCATATAATAGAGAGAGCCCTGTCTGAGTCCAGGAAGGCTAGGTTCTTGGGCTCCAAAGCTTGGTTTGATGTTACATCGTCATTTGGCTTGCCAATCGGCAAAATCACGGGACCCTAACACGGAAAATTCAAGTTTCAAATGCAAATTGTGATAATGTCCACTCAGTCATATCAGATCCAGATTCAGATTATAATGACCAAGGATACCTTGTGTTGAATCCTGAAAAGGAGAACTTTGCTGTTGAGTTCATCTGCAATGAAGAAGACAAAGGCATGGACTCAAATGTTTTCAGTTCATTAGAACACAGCCTTCATGATGAGGTAATTCAGTCAGTTTATGCAAAACAAGATGACATCTTCATTCAAGTAAGTGAAACAGTTCCTTTGGATGAATTTATGGTAGATGATAGGAATGTCATGTTTGGGTATCAAGAATCAGCTGAAGTTTCTTTCCTTATGGTTGATGACTATAATGAAAATCCGGCTGTCCTATCATATGAAGATGACCACTATCAGTTATTTTAGGACTACAAGATCAGACCATTCGGAGATTTCCATTGATTCTTCTTCATATGTTTCATGTGTTGAAATGTTTTTACAAAAGGAGATCTGCTCATCTACCTGTTAAGATTTTTTTGAAGCCCAGGAACATATTGTTACTCAAGTACATGATGAAGGAAGATCAGAATTAGAAGCATGAGAAAAAGACACCCTGTTGTTTCAGTAAGAGGTAAATCTTCATGTTTTTCAGGATCCAATGGCAGATTTGTTGCAGTCAACAGTGAAGGTGCTTATTGCAGTGTTCAGTGATGAAGGAGATTGTGGTCAGCGATGCTTTTGGATGCCCAGTTATCAGTACTTATTGTTGACTATGAGATCTGATCGGGAGAATCAATCAGCAAGGCATCTGCTTCATTGGTTACATTGGCATTATGATATAGTTTGATGGTATATTGTCTTGTAAGAAACACAGGCGGTTATGTACTGCCATCAAGTTTTAAGTTTTAAGTTCAGTTCTTAGTCATGTTGAGTCATTCGTTGAGTCAGTTTTCAGTCATTTCATTCAGTTTCCAGTTAATAAATTAATCGTGTCGATTTCTTGAAATAATGGATTCCATAGCCCAATGGATGGAGGCACTGTCTGCTCTCCCAAAGATCTGCAGTTCTTGGCACCTCCAGGAAGCGGCAGATGCCATCCCCATTGGAGCCAATGTTAGACTCGATTTTGTCAGTCCTTTGTCAGAGTCAAATTCACTAAAGTGCATTTCTCGTCATTTGCAGTCATTAAATGCCATTTTGGTCAAAAGGAGTCATTTCAATTCTTGAGCCCAGGGTTTTGTCTTCAGAGGTGAGAATAATGCCCATAGGCCAGAGGGAAGTCCTCTATAAGTTTTCGTTTCAAGATTTTCATCATTAATAATGCTGAAGGATATTTATTCTTCAAAACCCTGTTTTGAAGAAGAAATCATCAAGTTTGTTTAATACATGATTGTTAAGGTTTTTTAAATTCTGCAGTTCTTCAGACAACCTCTGGTCATCCTTCAGCAAAACCTGCCACCATCCCTGCAAGCAGATGTTTTCCTTAAAAGACAAAATGCTAGATGAAACACTAGCAAGGCTTCAGAAGGTAGATCCTATGGAATTAGGTGTTCGAGGAGAATTTGAAAACTTCGTTTTGGGAGATGCTTTGTACCAGTTCAAACAAATAAACAGATTCAAAACACCTCTTGAAAAGGCTACTTGTTTACAGAAGACTGTTAATTCTATACTGCAAGGCATTCGAAGTGTGGTAAATTCGAGCACAACAGCATATCAGGATATTGGCATGTTGCCTTGCACAAATGACCTCCTATCTTTTATGATTCTCTTGATGGTTCATGCGAAGGTCCAAAATTTGCAGGCCAATGCTTCATATATGGAAAATTTTATGTACATAAACAAAGAATATGGTGACAAGGGTGAACTTGGATTCCACATGACAAATTTTGTTGCAGCATGTAATTATTTTCAATCAAAATAAATCAAAGATATTGTAATTCAGGCTCCACCAAAGAGCGGACGTGTATCTTGTTCCTTTGGGTTGCCGGCATCTGCTGTACATGATGTAAATATAAATGTAGGGGAGGATAACAGCAATTACAGAGGGAGAGTTTTCAGGATGCATGATGCCGAACAATGGGTCTCGAATCAAACTCCACGATTTTAGAAAGATCTTTTCATATGTTTTAAATATTCTTGTGCATCCCAAAGTTGAATGAAAAGTCGAATTCGAGATCATGGAAAGGCGAAATCGTGTTTGGTGAAGAGCTGACTGTGTTGAATTCTGCGCGCGACGCATACAAAGGAGCATGCGGCGCATAGAGTGCGCACGACGCACTGGGTGAAAGTTTGCAGTGCATTTTTGTGTGCGCGCGGCGCACCAAACCAGCGCGGCGCACTGGGAGTGCGCGCGGCACGTTGAGCTTGACAACACAAATGTTTGGGGTGACTTAAGAGACCTTTGTCATGCCGGAAGTGAATGTGGTCCTGATGTCAAATGGCTATAAAGAAACCATGTCACGATGATTGGCATACTGGAGCTATTGTAGACAGAAAAAGTGGGCAGAGGAGAAGTTCAAGTGATGGAGCTGTCCTTGGTTCTTGGGAAATTGTAATTGCTGATGAAAACGATGAAAAAGAAATTATTGAATTCCAATCAAAAGAATCTCCGACTAGATTGAATTTGTGGGATTTGACAAACAAACTGGAGCTGGCTGAGGTGCGCGGCGCACCCAAGAGGCGCAGCGCATTGGACCTCCTGCGCGGCGCACAGAAGCACGTTGGATTGCATGGTTAAAATGCCTGGCCAAGTTGAATTTTTCATGTATGGAGCGAACTTGCATGCATTAAAAGAAACTAGCCACACAGTTTGTCGACATTTTCTGCTGTCAAAGCACTATAATCCATTCTACAGTCCTGAAATGGAACGTATCCATATGGTGGAATATCGAAAGTGGAGCCAATGAGTGATTTACAAAGCACAGTTGAGATCAAGACTCCGGAACAGATAGAAAGGATAATAGAGACATGCAGGATTTCCAGAGCTGTCAGGCCAGGAATAATCACAGATGAAATTGATGAACGTGTCGATGGCATTTTATTAACAAGTCAGAAAATAAAGGAAAAGAAAGCGTGTCAAATCTCTTGCATGGACAGCGAGATAAGGGATAACACTGTCAGACACATGGCCGGGAGCGTAAATGGATGAATGAGCTTGTCAACCATTCCAAAGGAGCCAGCACTTACTAGTGTAACTGTAGACGTATCTGGGTTTGAGCGATGTGCACTTTGGGTGCAGGTTCTATATTATCCTTTCTATGGAATGTCAGTTGCTGGAGATGTCGATGACGGAGAATTTTTAGAGGAGGATTCTACACATACAGTGAGACACAGGAGGACATCAAAACCAGAATTTGGGGAACCTGTAGTTTTAAGGTGCCAACCTTATAAAATACCGCTTACTGAACTACTTTTGCCACACAAATGCTCACCTGTTGAGTATTTTCGCATATGGCCAAGCCTTCCTACAATACTGGAGTTCACGGGTGCCTATACCTATGAAGGCAGTGGTTTCAAGGCAACTGCTGCTCTTGAGAGTGAAGCCCCACCATTTCTCAGTGGTTTAAAGTCCCTCCCATCAAAACCTTTTCATCAAGTGTGCTCTCATATTCTTCGTACTGTGGCAGGATTTCAACTGTGCTATTTTTCAAGGACTTGGTATGGAGGTTTCTTGGGCATGATGATTTTTGGGGCCAGTGAAGTAAGAAGGAATGTTGATCTTGGAGATGAGACTACCACAATGATGTGCAAGTTTGTCCTTCGAGCATCAGATGCTTCTATGAGATAAGTGCTGATTTGCAGGAGTGTTTAGATGATTTCACAGATGAAGGGGTAGAATACATGCCAGAAGAGGAAGTCAAAGCACGCCAAAATTAGAATGCAGAATATATAGGAATGAAGCCTATTTTTAGTCCTCAATCAGGATTTTATGGGATCTGCGCTCCAGTTTTGCCTCTTAATTAGACAATCACAGAAAATCAAGGGGAACGCTGCTTCAGAATAAATAGTTGACTCTTATTGGTTAATGATGATAAAAAAAATCCCTTATTTTGGTCGATTTGTTTTCTCATAGAGGAGTCTATTTATTATATTGAAAATCATTTGTAAAGAGAGTTCTGGGAAACCTGTAGAGAAATATAGAGAGCTTCATTGTACAGTTTTTGACAGAGATTTAATTGAAATTTTGCAGCTCTGTTTCATAAGATCCCTGTGGTAACAACTTAGCATTGTGTTTCTTCCTTTGTTTTCATATGTTTCTTGTTATGTTTATTGTTTCATTCATAATCATTGCCTGTTGAATGCTTTTAAGTGTGAAGGGCAGAATTTAGCTTGCTGCTCTGCCTTGGGAAAGTATTCAAGTTCTATGTTTTCTTCCATCTGAAAAGGATTCATGAATTCATGCCCTTTTCAGCATTCTTAAACATTCTTTACACTCCATATAATTTCAAATTGAATGCTTAAGCTCTTGCCTATCTTGCCTTATGGAATAATCTGCGTCTTTCATTTAATTTCCCTGCTCTTGCTGTCTTGATCCCACACTGCCCAGAAAACCCAGTCATTAATCAAAATACCCCTTCCTATCTATTTACTAGCCTAAAATCATTATCAGTTTTGCATTTAGGTCATCTCAGCCCCTTTGAAGACTTTCTGCCGAGATAGACCCGGAGAGAGCCCTCTCCTGTCCTTGTAGGGCTAGCTACGAGGCTGAGCTTGGTTTGATGTTGCCTTGAACCTCGCCTTCTTTCAGCCTGAGGCAGATTCGAGCGCTAACATGCGATACGAAACTATCAGTGCTTTCATAGCACAAAGTGATTTTTTTCAATGGGTGGCGCTACTATTGATCAGCGGTTGTCATTGATGTCAACCCATGTAGCACCAGGGGCTAACCCAATATTGCATGGGAATTTTGACCTACCAAATTAATAGATTCTGGGTCAATAATGCTTTTGATGGTTTCTACTTTTTGATATGTTTCTGTTGATATATGGCACGCCATGTAATTCTTCACGGTTTGAGAGATATTCATGTTTGAAGTTTGTACCCCAGTTAGTGGGCTAAAACCCCATGGGGTTGGGGCATGGGTCATTGAAAAGTCATAATTAATATTTTTTATGATCCTAAAATCCCTCCCACATTCACTTTTTGAAGCCCCTCTCAACTTAAGCATTCATGTAAATTGTGATCTTCATTTCCTCCTTATGCATGGGATTTGGCCATCTGAAACAGGTCATCATGGAATTTTCACTCTAAATTTTTTTCTACGAAGGATCAGAAGCGTAAATTTTTATGAGGCGAAGCCAAAATCCTGAGGAAGCTGTAGTAAAAATTTCAGATCAAGTTGCGAAATATTTTTGGAGATATGATCTGTGGAAGTAAGGGTTTTTGCAGGCTCCTGAAAGTCATCGCAAAGAAGTGACCTTGGTAAACTCGTCATAACTATCTCTCTGAGTATCGGATTGGAATTCCATAAAAATTGGCAGATAGTGCATAGTTTTTAGTTTTTTCTCTATCAATTTTAGTGGAAAATGAAGAAACAGTGACACGTGGCATGCCGTACAATTGCACTCTGCTAAAACAGTCCATAATTAGGGCAGTGTGAGAAATTGGGTATAACTCTCTCTTGAAGAATCCAAATTGAATCAGACTTGTGGCATTGGAAAGAAGACTCAGAGGACTACTACAAGACCGAAAATTAGATACTGAGGATATGAAATAACAAAGATACACCAGATTCAATATAGAGCTCCTAGAAGGCAAGAAATGTAGAAATTTGCTGAATAAATCACTTATTCAATGGAGATTAACCCGATCACACATCAATTTCGAATTGCATGCATAACACATAATCTCTTCTACAATTAATTGTCACATGCGGAAAGAATAGAAGCGATCGCACATCAAATCATCACACACATTAACACAGTATGTATGGGGAAAGCTTATAGCTGAAAACCCCTCAGCTATTCTGTATATTATAATGGAGAGAACATGCAGAAATACATAGCACAATACTCCTCACAAGTACTTAGTACTATCTCCCAAAGCTACACAAAAACTAGCTTGGTTTTGAACAAGTCACAGGTTCAAAACACACCCACTAATTTCCCTGCCTCTATTGCGCAGTCAAGGCTGGTCTAAATAGAGATCCAAGTTCGAATCTCACTGGCTCCAACTTCGCAATTGTCATTGGTAATTTCCTCCAAGTGTGGTGCAAATCTCATGCACAACTAATGTCGCAACTGATAGCTAACTCAACCCTTTCATCTACCTCTTTCACTTGTCGCCACTGAACTGTCCATGCACTGAGTTAAACTGATGTGTTCTTTAGTTGAATAATGAGTTAATAATTTGTGAATTAATTAATAATTAATTCACACCACTCATCTCTAGTGTATTAGCCAGTTAAACTAAATACAACTAGTTCAACTAAGTTAAACCGAACACAACTCCATCAACTGTCTCATCAACTCCACCAAACTCTGCCACATGAGTTCTAACTGAAGTCAAACATGCAATAGCTCAACTAACCCATAGGAAATTTGAATTTCCTTCTGCCAGCTGCATGTGCCACATCTGTAGCTCGAACTGAAGTGCTCCAAGAGGATAAGATAATGTTTATAGTCCAAATATTATTAAGGGCTAATAATATTTGACTGATCTATTTTTAGACTGGCGGTCTAAAAATAGACTTCGCCCAATGTCTAAAAATAGAGGTCCATCTATTTTTACCAACTTGACCAATCATCCATAAATAGCATCCTGCAACTCATAGACCATGATCGACATGTCTAAAAATAGACATAGTCTAAAAATAGACTTTGCGACAAAAATCACTTGTGTGGCCCCCACCTAGTTTTGGTGATCACTTTCCAACTAGGATCGGGAAAGATGTTTCAGGATGCCTCCTTCACTGTTTCTTGTTGCCATTTTCAACAAGAAAAAAGCTGAAAGAAAAAGCTGAATCATGTGTTATTGGGGTTAACGAGACCATAATTTCTACGTGAAGAAAAACAAAACAAGGTGCGAAGGGTAGCATGACAAGAGAAAAAACCAAGGTGCATAACAGCAGTAAGAATTTCATTACATGAAGTCTTCAAGTGGGCATCACTGCATAAATTCGCTATAAATGTATCATTGTACTAAGTCATTGTAAATACATTATTGTAAAAATTGTTCTAGTGTCTATCTGCCAAGAGTTGAAGAGGCAATGTGGGGAGGTCTAGGATCATCATTAGGTGGTTGTGTCATAGTTGGGGTTATGGTCTAGTATATCTTCTTCTTCTACATCATTCTATATCATTGTAAAGTGGACCATTTTCCCTGGTACGAGAGTCCATTCTTCTTTTATTCTTTTATAGGGTGGTAGGGTGGTGCTAGGGTGAGTTGTAGCTCATTGGGTGTTGGGGCATCCGTTTAGTGACTACTAAAGAATCTCGGGCATTGGAGCATCCATCCAGTGGGCGCTGGAGAAGTATGCTTTTCTAGACTTTTCTAGATTCTAGGAAGTTGGAGCTTTATTTTCAATTGGAGTTGAAAAGAATTATTAGAAAAGCATTAGGTGGTTTTTGTCTCGGAGTGGGTTTCCACCTTAAAAACTGTGTGCATTTGTGTTCCTCTTGTTTGCTGCTATCATTTTACAAACACTGATAATAATTGAAGATTAACTAATTCTCTAATTGAAAGAAATATTGATTCACCCCCAACTCTCAGTATTTCCAACAATTGGAATCAGAGCTTGGTTCCTTCAATAGCAGTTTAACAGTTGGAAGGAGGTCATGGAGTATACCAAGAATGGTGTACCTCTATTCAATGAAATATGCACTTTGGAAAGGAATAATGGAGGTCTATCTCTTGGCACAAGGTTACGAAGTATGGGACACTGTTCAAAATGGATTTACATCAACTGCGGATGAAAAAGGTAAGAAAAATTTGGTAAATGATGCAAAAGAAAAGAATATTATTATCAGTGGACTTATTGAATCTGCTTATCATAAGGTGTTGGGTTGTAAAACGGCTAAAAATGTATGGGACAAGCTTGAGAATATATATGCAGGTGACTCAAAAGCTTCAAATCTATAGAGCAAAATTTGAGCAACTTAGAATGAAAGAAGATTGCAACATTGCTACATACTTTCAATATGTTGATGAAATAACCAATACCCTGGAAGGATTGGGAGATTCAGTTGACGAGAAGACTATTATACGGAAGATTCTTAGAACGTTACTAGGGAGATTCAACCCAAAGGTATCGGTCTTAGAATACAGTGCAAATCTGGACAAACTCAACAAAGAGGAATTACATGGAGTTCTCATAGCATATGAAATGAGACTTGATGAAGAAGAGGGTACTTTGCATCTAGAAACTGCGTTCGTTGCGTCTAAGAAAACCAATAAGGATAAACAACCTTCAATTGAAAAGAGATGCACCTGCAAGTGGGAAGAAAAGGGAGATGATGAAGAAGGTCTTTCAGATGAAGAATATGCTTACTTCACGAGAAAACTACAAATTGGTAAGGGACAATTCAAAGGTAAACTTCCATTGATATGTTTCAGCTGTAATGAGGTTGGGTATTTTGCAGCAAAATGTCCAAAAAAAAGTAATGGCAACTCAAAAAGAAAGAAAGGCTTTAAGAAATTCAACAAGCAAAAATCCAAAAGGAACTTTCTCTCTAAAGAAGATAGCTCATCATCCGATGAAGACAATGATAGTGAAGAAGAAGCCAATGAGAGAGTATTGTTTATGGGCAAGCACAATAAACCCAAGCACAATAAGCAAGAGGTATCAAACAACGAAGAAGAAGGATGGACCATAGATGAATTTTATGAGGAAGCAATCAAGCTTATAAAAGATCTCAAGGCAGAGAATATCTGTTCCAAAACTCTTGAAGAACAAGTTCAAGGTCTCAAAATTGAAGTTGAAGAACACAAATGCATTGAAGAGTCACTTCAAAAGAAGTTGGAAGAAAGCAACCAAGAAAGGGAAGAATTAGAAGCCGAAGTAGTCTCGCTACGTGAGGAAGTGAAGAAAGGAAAAACTATCCAAAACTATGCCAACAGCTCAAGGGAATTGGAAGAACTCATCAACAATCAACGATCTTACAATGACAAAATTGGCATCGGTTACAAAGAAGAAGAAGCAAGACCTTATACAACAAAATACAATGAACCTATGAGATCTGACATGCATGTAGACTTCATTGGACAAGATTTGCAAGAACAACCTTGGAAGACAATTCTTCGACGGAAATTTCCATCCATGTACCAACATATTTTTTATGGCTACTATTATTCACGTGGAAAATTTGGTCATAAAGCTGTAGAATGTCGTACGTACCTTAGGAATGAACACAATTCCAGGAGATCTGTCAAATATGAACCTCCCAAGGCTCAGCGAAATATCAATATATTTGAACATTTTAGAAATAATATTGAATGTTACAAATGTCGAAACTTTGGACACATAGCCAAAGACTGTAGACTTGAAAATCCTCTAGAAGAATCTTCGAAGCCACAGAATGAACGAACATGGAAGAAGAAGAAGAATGATAATTGTGCTCTCACTCTCAAGGCTCAAAAGAACAAATATGTGTGGTATGTTGATAGCGGTTGCTCAACGCATATGATTGGAGATAGAAATAAATTTGTATCTCTGAAAGAGAAGAAGGATGGAACCGTGTCCTTTGGAAATGATGGATCTTAAAATGTTATAGGATCAGGTACTGTCACTCTCAGAAGAAAAGATGTTCTAGCCAAGAATGTTCTATTGGTTGAAAACACGAATCACAATCTGCTCAGTGTTGGACAAATGTGTGATCAAGGACACACAATACTATTCAACTCCATGAAATGTGAAATCAGGAAAGGCGTGTATGGTGAAATTGTGGCTACAACAAGTCAAGCTCCAAACGACATATATGTTCTCCTGGATGGATGTATAATATGCTCATCCTTTCGGATCAAATGTGATAATTGTGAATAGGATTTAATCAATTCTCGGTTAAGTCGAATGAGTCAATGGAGAAAGCTATATGACTTGAATCATAAGTAGACCCAGAGAAACAAGCTTTTGTTCCTTGTTCCAATTAAACGAGCGAGGAATTCCCTTTACTGATCAGAAGTTAAGAGCAATTTAGTACCTGATATCGGGAGGTTTTCCCAGAGTAGATCAGGGATTTATACACTCACAATGAGTCCTAAGTACTCGAGTAGAGATGTGTAAGATAAATAGTGTACTGACCAGGTTTATTTATTCCATGAGTCAGGAGAGAGATTGGTTGCCAGGATAAAAATTTTTTGTTCTTTTTCATGACGAATGAGATCCTTGGGTAGTAAATCTATAGAAGATAGAATCTTTATATTTGGATATATCTCTTTTTTCCTATCTTGTTCCGACTAGATCGCACCATGTATTTTCTCAGAAATGAAGAGGTTATTCTCATGAACGAGGGCCATAGCTGAGGTTTGGAAATGGATGAATTCCATAGATACAGAAAGGAAGATAACTCTCGACAACAATGCTTTTTATATCCACTCTTTTTTCAGGAAGATCTTTAGGCAATTTCTCATGATCATTATTTGGATGGATCAAGTTCTTCTGAACCGATGGAACATTTAAGTTCCAATGATCAATTCAGTTTCCTAATTGTAAAACGTTTGATTGGTCAAATGCGTCAACAAAATCATTCAATTGTTTTATTCGTGAATTGTGCTCCAAATCCATTAGCTGATTGCAAGAAGAGTTCCTATTCTGAATCGGTACTAGAAGGACTTATATTGGTCTTGGAAGTTCCATTCTCTATACGGTCAAAATATTCTGTGGAAGGGATGAATGAATGGAAGAGTTTCTGGTCGATCCATTCAATATTTCCCTTCTTGGAGGATAAATTCCTGCATTCAAATTATATATCAGATGCACAAATACCCTATTCTATTCATCCAGAAATTTTGGTTCGAACCTTTTGTCGCTTGATCCGAGATGCTCCCTCCTTGCACCCATTACGCTCTATTCTCTATGAATATCGAAATAGTCCAAAGAATTTACAAAGATCAATTATTGTCGTCCCAAGAGTAAACACGAGATTCTTCCTGTTCCTGTGGAATTATTATGTCTATGAATGCGAATCCATTTTATTTTCCCTTGTTAAATGATCCTCTCATTCATGATCATTGTCTCATAGACCTTTCCCTCAGCGAACTCATTTTCATCGAAAGATAAAACATATTATCATATTTTCTCGTCGAAATTCACTGAAAAGTATCTGGTTGTTGAAGGATCCTAAAATTAACTATGTTAGATATGGTGAAAGATCTATAATAGCTATAAAAGGTACTCATCTCCTAGTGAAAAAATGTAGATATTATCTTCTACTTTTTCGGCAATGTTATTTCCATCTTTGGTCCGAACCGTATAGGGTCTGTTATCATCAATTATCCAAGAATTGTTCTTCTTCTCCAGGTTATTTTCTGAGGGTTCGGATGAACCCTCTTTTTGTCAGAACAAAAATGCTAGATGAGTTATTCATCGCCGATCTTATTACCAATGAATTTGATCCAATAGTTCCGATTGTACCAATACTTGGATTATTGGCTAGAGAAAAATTCTGTGACGTATCAAGACGACCAATTAGTAAATTGTCTTGGACCAATCTAACAGATGATGATATCCTCAATCGATTTGATCAAATTTGGAGAAATCTTTTTCATTACTACAGTGGATCCTTTGGTCGAGATGGTTTATATCGTATAAAGTATATACTTTAATTATCATGTGCTAAAACTTTAGCCTGTAAACATAAAAGTATGATACGTGTAGTTCGGAAGGAATTAGGTCCAGAACTCTTTCAAAAATCGTTTTCAAAAGAACGAGAATTTGATTCTCTGCCTTTTTTGTCAAAAGTGGCAGCCCGTTCACAGAGAGAACGAATTTGGCATTCAGATATTCCCCAGATAAATCCCCTAGCTAATTCCTGGAAAAAGATACAGGATCTTAAAATAGAAAACTTATTTGACCAATGGAATGCTCTTTGAGTAATTGCCTCGATTCAGAATCATTTTTCTTTTTCTATCCAAGAACTAAAATGATTAGGAAATAGATACATTACATGGGGAAAGCCGTGTGCAATGAGAATTGCAAGCACGGTTTGGGGAGAGATTTCTCACTCTTACTGATACTGAAGGAGCAGATCATCCACTCCATCCGACGAGCTCCGGGTTCGAGTCCCGGGCAACCCGGATCAAATTTCTGATAGGTACCTCTGTCCACTTATTCTGGTTCGGGATCTAATCAAGTTTTTTTCATATCTGTTCTCATTCCAATTGATCTACCATTCCTGGAACCAGTAATAAATAATTTTATGGAGTATCTAATCACAGATAGATCTATAGAGTGTGGAATATATGGACAGAATATAGAGGTATTTGAGATAGACTCTATATTCTATCCATATAGTATAGATCAGTATCTATCCCGTTGGGATAGATATTGAAATTCCATCCCAGATATTGGTTGACATTGATACATGGATCATATTATACTGTAAAATAACAAGCCTTATGCTTGGGAGTCTCTGATGATTTTATAAACGAAGTTCTGACCATGGCCGCAATTATAGAAAGACGCGAAAGCGCAAATTTCTGGAGTCGCTTCTGCGACTGGATCACTAGCACTGAAAACCGTCTTTACATTAGATGGTTCGGTGTCTTGATGATCCTTACCCTATTGACCACAACCTCTGTATTCATTATTGCTTTCATCGCAGCTCCTCTGGTAGATATTGATGGTATTCATGAACCTGTTTCCGGTTCTCTTCTTTATGGAAACAATATTATCTCTAGTGCTATTATTCCTACCTCTGCAGCTATCGGATTGCACTTCTATCCAATCTGAGAAGCATCTTCCATCGATGAATGGCTATACAACGGGGGTCCTTACGAGCTAATCGTTCTACACTTCCTACTTGGTGTAGCTTGCTATATGGGTCATGAGTGGGAGCTTAGCTTCCGTCTAGGTATGCGTCCTTGGATTGCTGTTGCATACTCAGCTCCTGTTGCAGCTGCTACTGTCGTTTTCTTGATCTACCGTATTGGTCAAGGGAGCTTCCCTGACGGTATGCCTCTAGGAATCTCTGGTACTTTCAATTTCATGATTGTATTCCAGGCAGAGCACAATATCCTTATGCATCCATTCCACATGTTGGGTGTAGATGGCGTATTCGGCGGCTCTCTATTCAGTGCTATGCATGGTTCTTTGGTAACTTCCAGTTTGATCAGGGAAAATACTGAGAATCAGTCCGCAAATGCAGGTTACAAATTTGGCCAGGAGGAAGAAACCTACAATATTGTGGCTGCTCATGGTTATTTCGGTTTATTGATCTTCCAATATGCTAGTTTCAACAACTCCCGTTCTTTACATTTCTTCTTAGCTTCTTGGCCCGTAGCAGGTATCTGGTTTACCGCTCTAGGCATAAGAACTATGGCTTTCAACCTAAATGGATTCAATTTCAACCAATCTGTAGTTGACAGTCAAGGCCATGTAATTAACACTTGGGCTGATATCATTAATCGTGCTAGCCTAGGTATGGAAGTTATGCACGAACGTAATGCTCACAACTTTCCTCTGGATCTAGCCGCTGTTGAATCTATTTCAATAGGCGGATAATACTCTGATGGATTGTTATCGTGTATTGCTTAATTGCAGCATACCAAGCCTTTCAATAAAATGAAAGGCTTGGTATGCTTCAATTGTTTGTTGTTATTCTTCATACTTCTTCCCCCATTCCATCAATAATGGATATGTGCAGTTCCCCTGCATCCAGTAGGAATTGAACCCGCGAGTTCACCAATTATTAGTTGGGCGCTTTAACCATTCAACCATGGATGCTGGATAAAGATCATCAACATACTCATTCTATAATATGAGTATAGACTCAGATCTAAAATGGGTTAGTTCGGGATCGTAGCTAAAGAATATGAAAGTTGGTTATGGCACAAACGAATGGGTCACATAAACTTTGACAATCTTGTCAGGATAAGAAAAAAGGAAGCAATATGAGAAATGCCGAAAATCTCAAAACCTTCCAACACACTATGTGAGGCATGTCGGCATGGTAAGCAAACAAAATTCCAATTTAAAAAAAAGAACACTTTTCATCACATCCATTGGAATTGATACATACTGATCTATGTGGTCCTGTGAGAACAAAAGGCTTAGATGGAGAATTATATTTCATGTTGATGATAGATGACTATACCAGGATGACAGCTGTCAGTTTCCTAAAGAAAAAATTTGAAGCATTTGAGTGCTTTAAGATCTACAAGGAGTTGGTTGAAAATGAAACTGATTTGAAAATAAAGTGTTTACGATCAGATAATGGTGGAGAATTCACTTCCAAATTATTTCAGTAATACTGTGACAAAAATGGAATAAAAAGGCAATTTTCAACATCACGAACACCTTAGCAAAATGGAGTTGCTGAAAGAAAGAATAGAACTGTACAGGAAATGGGTAGAGCAATGTTGAAGGACTCAAAATTGCATGAAAAATTCTGGGTTCAAGCAATTGATACGGAAGTCTTCATTATCAACCGAAGTCTTCTCAGAAATAATTGCAACAAGACTCCATATGAATAATGGAAAGGAAAACCAGCTAATGTAAAATATTTTAGAATCTTCAGAAGCAAATGTTATATCAAAAGAGAAGATCAAAATTTGGGTAAGTTTGAATCACGTGTTGACGAAGGTATCTTTGTTGGTTACTCACGCAAAAGAAAGGCCTATAAATGTTATAATCTAAGACGAAAATAGATAGTGGAGAGCATAAATGTTACATTTGATGAAGATGGTGTTCTAGCGAGTAATGATGAGGATCTAGAATCTTTGAAACTTGAGACAGAGGCTGAAAAAGACACAGATAAAATTGTAGAACAAGAAGAAACTATCAACGAGGAAGAAGTAAACAATGATCATCAAGATGTACCAGAACAACAACAAGAAGCTCCTCCAAGGAGAACAAAAGAGTGGATTCAAAAGAGTCATCCATCAAATCAAATCATTGGTGACATAAATGAAGGTCGACAGCTTCGTTCATCACAACAAGCTCACATTTCTTTTCTAGCAACCTTTGAGCCTAGTAGTTTTGAGGAAGCCAGCCAAAATGAACATTGGGTAGCAGCTATGAATGAGGAATTGGATCAAATTGAGAACAATAACACCTGGGAATTAGTTCCATGACCGAAAGATAAAAATGTCATTGGGACTAAATGGGTGTTCGGGAACAAATTGAATGAAGATGGGCAGGTTACCAGAAACAAAACAAGATTGGTTTGCAAAGGCTATGCATAAGTGGAAGGAATTGATTTCGACGAAACATTTGCACCAGTTGCCAGAATGGAAGCCATCCAAATGTTTCTCACCTATGCATGTTCAAGAAAAATCAAATTCTACCAAATGGATGTTAAGTCAACATTTCTGAATGGATAATTAGAAGAAGAAGTTTACATCGAATAACCTGAAGGTTTTCTACTATCACGAAAATAAGACTATGTCTGCAGGTTAAAGAAGGCTCTATATGGTCTCAAGCAGGCTCCCAGAGCATGGTATGCTCGTCTTGATGGATATCTATGTCAACAAGGGTTCAAGAAAGGTACTGTTTATAGCAATCTTTATGTATAAATAGATAAAGATAATTTAGCAATTTTTGAGGTATATGTGGATGATATAATATTTGGTAGCAATGATGATCGACTAAGTAAGAACTTTTGTACAAATATTCAAAGTAAGTTTGAAATGTCTTTACTTGGTGAGCTGACATACTTCTTAGGGCTTCAAATATCTCAGTAAGAGAAAGGAATTTTTATATGTCAACCCAAGTACATCAAGGAAATGCTCAAGAAATTCAAAATGGAAGATTGCAAACCCATCCTTACTCCAATGGTAACAGGTTGCAAATTGAGCATAGACGACTCATCTAAGGATGTGGATAAGAAGTTGTACAAATCTATGATTGGTAGTCTTCTATATGTAACAACCTCTTGGCTAGATGTTATGCAAGCAATTGGACAAGTAGCAAGATTCCAAGCAGCACCAAAAGAATCACATATTATTGCCGTCAAAAGAATTCTTCGATATCTAAAGGGCACAGAAGAATATGGCTTGTGGTATCCCAAGGGTAACAATCTCATTATTCAAGCCTTTACAGATGCAGATTGGGCAGGAAGCGTTGATGATCGTAAGAGTACTAGTGGAGCAGCATTCTATCTAGGTGGTTGTCTTGTATCATGGTTGAGCAAAAAGAAAACTTCAATCTCGTTATCTATAGCAGAAGCAGAATACATTGCAGTAAAACCATGTTGTACTCAAGTCCTTTGGATGAAACAAACTTTGCAAGATATTCAAGTACAATTCAGTGAGCATATTCCCATATTTTGTGACAACACTAGTGCCATCAACATCTCCAAGAATCCTGTCATGCATTCAAAAACAAAACACATTCCAATCAAATATCATTTTGTTAAAGAACAAGCCGCTGAAAATAATATCAAACTTGAGTATGTTTGTACAAAAGAACAAATTGCTAATATCTTCACTAAACCTTTACCTCATGAAGCATTTGAATATCTTCATCAAAAGCTTGGGATTCTCCCAAGTTCTCATTAGATTTTCCTTTTTCAAGAATATAAAGCGGGAGTGGAAGTGTGTACAGGTCTGCAGGACGATTGTGTGTCAGTGGGAGTGGAAGTATGTACAAGTCCGCAAGATGGTTGTGTTTCAGGGGGAGTTACCCTTTTCCATTTATGTCAAAGGGGGAGAGAATGTTGTAGGAAGAGGTTTCATGATCGCAGGGGGAGTAATTGTGTTGCCATCAATGCCAAAGGGGGAGATTTTTGATCAGCAGTTGTCATTAATGTCAACCCAAGAAGCACCAGGGGATAACCCAATATTGCATCAGAAATTTTACCAACCAAATTACTATATTTTGGTTCAAGAATGATTTTCATGGTTTCTAATTTTCAAGATGTTTCCGTTGATATATGGCACGCCATGTAATTCTTCACAGTTTCAGAGATATTCATGTTTGAAGTTTATACCCCCATTTAGTGGGCTAAAACCCCATAGGGTTATGGCATGGGTCATTGAAAAGTCATAATTAATATTTTTTAAGCTCCTAAAATCCCTCCCATGTTCACTTGTTGAATCCCCTCTCAACTTAAGCATTCATATAAATCAGATCTTCATTTCCTCCTTATGCATGGGATTTGGCCATCCGAACGCCATCCGAAATGTGTCATCGTGGAATTTTCGGTATAACGTTTTTTCTACTTAAGGCGTCGAAGCTGAAATTTTTATGAGGTGAAGCCGATATCCCGAGGAAACTGCGTAAAAATTTCAGATCAAGGTGCGCAATATTTTTGGAGATATGATCTGTGGAAGTCAGGGTTTTTGCAGGCTCCTGAAATTCATCTCAAAGAAGTGACCTTGGTAAAATCTTCATAACTCTCTCTCTGAGTATCAGATTGGAATTACATAAGAAGTGGTAGATAGTGCACAGTCTATAGTTTTTTCTCTATCAATTTTAGAGCCAAATGAAGAAACAGTCACATGTGGCACGCCGTACAAGTGCGCTCTGCTGAAACAGTCCATAATTAGGGCATTGTGAGAGATTGGGTATAACTCTCTCTTGAAGAATCCAAATTGGGTCAGACCTATGGCATTGGAAAGAAAACTCAGAGGAATACTACAAGACCAAAAATTAGATATTGAGGATCTGAAATAACAGAGATACACTAGATTCAATATCGAGCTCCTAGAAGGCAAGAAAAAGTTAGATCATGTGTTGTCAAGGGTTGCAAAGGACCAAACTTTCTACGGAAGAAAAGCAAAGAAAGGTGTAGCAGAGGGTAGCCTGACAAGAGAAACAACCAAGGTGCATAACAACAACAAGAAGTTCATCATATGAAGTCTTCAAGTGGGCAGCACTGCATACAATCATTGTAAAGGTATCTTTGTACTAAGTCATTGTAAATACATTATTGTAAAAATTGTACTAGTGTCTATCTGCCAAGGGTTGAAGAGGCAGTGTTGGGAGGTCTAAGATCATCATTAGGTGGTTGTGTCAAATTTGGGGTTATGGTCTAGTATATATTCTTCTTCTACATCATTCTATATCATTGTAAAGTGGACCATTTTCCCTGGTACGGGAGTCCATTCTTCTTTTATTCTTCTATAGGGTGGTAGGGTGGTTCTAGGGTGAGTTGTAGCTCATTGGGTGTTGGGGAATCTGTTCTGTTGTCAACCCTAGAGACAGCCTTGAGTTGTGAAACACCAGTGCCTAGGACATCTTATATAGCAAGGAGCATATGATATAACAAAGATAGTTATCGGAACAAGGCTCTTTGGCTATTTCAATTTTAATAGGAAAGTTCAATATAAGTGGAACCAGAATACTCATAGACTCAGCATAATGAAAGGAACACTGCAGAGGCAAGGAGTGAATTCTCAATATAAATGTATCAGACAACTCAAAGACAACTTTCCATAAGGAGGGCTGGATTCTAAAAATGCTTTACAGAGATTGAAAATCAGGCAGCATTTGCTGTGTAAGAAATATATAAGGAATACTAACCACTAATGAGATGAAATTCCATAAACATATCTAAACATGAGATGGGCTTATGATAATAAGAATCCATACATGTCCATAGCTTTCAAAAATAACATCCCATAGCACTTAATATAGAAGAAACGTGGATGAAGTGGAAAATGAAACAACATATCATGACTGAGCCATATTTAAAGTGCTAGACAGGTTTAGCATAAGTATCAATTGTGATAAATTCATACCAGAACTAGTGAGTCACTCGCATTCTAGAGCATGATACAAAAGAAATGGAAATAGTGAAATGAACAGTTAAACTATATCACATAAGGCAGAGTTACAGACTATAAAGCACCAAGACCAAAATCCTCATTAAAGATAAAACTCCTTCTCATTGAGATCCAACGGGCTCTTCACATTTGTATTAATGCTTCAACAAAAATGCATACAAAAACTCTTTCATAGCAATTTCTTTAGAAAATCTTGAACCTGTTTTTCTCTTTAGTTGCTACTTATATAGAAGCCTCAGAAACATGAGCGAGAAGATATTTTTGGGAAAAATATCTTCCTCGCATGCTAGTAATCAGTTGGAGGTCTCCATAAAAAATAACCAAAATTCATGATGAGGAATAGAGGCATCTCATCACTTACAGTTAGGCTCACGACCGTTTTAAACAAAATATTAAACAATAGTTTTGATAGAAAGTAAAATGCAAGAGTGGAACGTGAATTCCATTCGAAATTTAAAAGTAACAAACTAAAGTGAAAATAAAAGGCCACTAGGGCCGAATCATGAATTGACAATATTCATTGACGAGATGGAGTAGAGGCGGTCGCTGACACAGGTGGTGGAACGTTAGCTGATGAGTTGGTGACCAGGCTGGCATACTGGGTGCATCTTTGTTGACTATCTGTTGCGGGTTCAGGCATCGATGCCAATCCTTCCACCTTGATACAGGCCTTGGTGAGGTCGTCAAAATTTGCATCGGTTGGGATCTTGTGCTTTACCAGATGGAGGAGAGAAAATTCTTGGTGGAGCGATGAAACAATGGTCTCAGCTTTTAACCGGGTGGTTTTATCTAAAAGTATATCGGTCCAGTCCATCTCTTCCTGGAGAAGTGCTTCATACCCTGATAATGGTTGTAGCATGGAAGGAGTGGTAGGATCCTAGCATGACGGGAGTCTAGCCGCTGTGATCTCAGCCCAAACCATATCAAACCGATCCATATTGGCTGCCACATGTTCTAAGGCCCTTGAAGCTATAATGCGGGCAGACTCTTTGTCAATAATCTTCTGGCATTCAACAACCTCCTTGAATTGACTTGCTATGCCATTCTTCTCCACGTCATCAGATTTCTGCCCTTTCAAGAAAGAGATATAACTTCTGGCATGCTGGGCTCTGCTGGATATATTGATATTTCCCTTATGAATCTTCCTTTGGAGATAAAGCACAGACGATTTTATTTCTTCAATGACTTTCAGGAAACCCCACTGCCCTTTCACTGCCGCAATTATTTCTGACCAAATCATTCTTCTGGCATCCCTGAGGGTGATATTACCCTTCAGGTGGCTGTTGAGATCGTTGATGGTCTTCTATTGGTAAGCTTTTTCCTTCTTTTTCTAGCTCTGGCTTTCAGGCTCCTTTCAGTTGTGACTTGTGAAGTATAATCTATAATAGCCTGTGAAACTTCGAAGTAGTCAGAGGACGTAACACTGTCTCGTAGCACCTTGAGCCTAGTTCTTCTCCCGTCAGGTTTTCCATATGGTATGAACGGCTCAAGCAACTGTTCTTCCGCTATTATCTCTGCCTCGCTTGTCACTGTTTTCTGCTTTTTGTGAAGGTGGGAACCTGTTCCTGATGGGCCTACTTCTTCTTTTTCTTAACCTTTACCAGCTTCTCCTCTTTCCCCTGTGGCAGATGAATCCGTCTCCATCTGCGAAAGTAGAGGCCAAGTTTCAAGATTAGCCCTCCACTCTATAAACAATCTTGTTTCATGCACATAAGGAGTAGATTTGTTCCTCCTTCTTCTGTTAGAGATGATGCCCCGTGGATCGTAGGGTAAAGTCTTCCCTTGCCTTAAGTCCATGTCTTGCAGCAGCTTCTCAACAATGGGGAGGGCATGTCTTGAATTGACAATAAAAGGGCCAATAGTAATGGGAAGTTTCAGGATGAAACCTTTCTTTGCAGGGATGAAGTGGAGTTGGTTAGATTTCAGGGTCTGCCGAATGTACTCCAGAGCATAAATTCGTCAAGCAGGGAACACAAGCAACTGGTAGGGGGGAACCTCGGCTCCATAGACCCAAATTTCGGTGTAATTGTAAAATAGGTACCAATCCTCAGTACTTTGGGTTTTAGTAGCTTGTAACCAACTCTTCATCTCAAGAAAAACCCTAGGTGAGGGAGAGTCATGGATGATAGTGTAGGCAATAGGCATGAACTCATTTAGAAATCTGGAATAACCCACCCCATTTGGTAACTGGTGTGTTGCAAAGCTCTAGTCGAAAACTGATCGGGGTTGAGAATTTACCTTATACACCCTATCTAAACCCAAACCCTCGAACTTATCAGCATGCTGATATAGGAAGAGGTAGAAGACCATGGAACAAAAGTGGAAGTGACCAGTTTCTGAGAGCTCTTGGAACTGGGTCTGAATGTTAGAGGCTAGGAAACCAAGGATATCCAGAACTACCCCTGTTTGAGACATTAACCGTAAGAAAGAGACACATGCCCTGGAAATTTCCCCCAAACCACCTACACCTAACAAACCTGCGATGAGAGCGAGGATGGGCTACACTTCTTCTTTGAACAGACTCAAAGGGAAAGGTTCTGTGGAAGGAAGAGATGTGGCCTGATTGTTGGTTATAGAGGAAATGAAGTCTCTTTGCTGTTCCAATGGAAATTTAGCAAACTGAGGGGTTAAATTCATTTCAATGAAACTGGTATAGCTCGTGCTAGTGGGAAAGTGAAGGGCTTGTCTGATAATGTCGGGAGAAAGAGAAAAAATCCTATTCCCTTGAACCGAGGTAAACGTTCCTCGACGTTCATCATAGGAATCTCTGAGCCAGCAAATAAACTTGACCACAGGATAGACTGGAGGGGTAATTTGATGGTATAGGCCTGATAAAACCACCCGATATCGATCCCTATTCTTGACATGTCGTCTAAAAAGCTCAGGTTTGATACTGCTGATGAGAAAAGGGTATTGCGGATCACAGATTTCGGCTTGAAGTTCTAAGAAGGGCTCGAACCCCGGGGGTTTTTTGGTTTCACGGACCTGCGGGGTCTCTGGTTCTGTTTTCTTGGGGGTGCCCTTTCCCATGACTGATAAAAAATGTTTAAAAATCAAAAGGAAACTAGAGGGGGTATGAGGGACGAAATACCTGTGCAGTGGGAAATCTGCTTGGGAAAATGACACGGGGGTAGTGACAGTGACTGGGTGGACCTGGCACTGGGCTCCCACTTTAGTTTATACCGTAGCTAGATACACGAAAAGTTTACTGAAGTAAAATACAGGGGACCGTTATATAGAACTGAGGATGGTTTTGCAAAAGGAGGAATGGTGATGTAAGTGGGGTGAGCGTCGTAAGGACGCTGAAAATGGAGCACGTGGCGCGTAGGGATTGGGCGTTTAACTGCAGGTGGGTGTACACCGTGTGCTGGGTTTAATACTAGTATGGGCCTCGGTACCAGTTCACCTAAAGACTTTACCTTACCTTGCTGCCGCGTAAGCAACTTTGTTCTCGAAATGAATTCTTCTCGGAATCATGAAATACATGACACAGAGACTTTAATACCTGCACTTCCCTTTGCCATATAACCCTTACCTTATCTCCACCCCTGTGACACATCACCACAATTCCGCAGGGGTATGGGTCTCTCACCCCCCTCCACTCCTTAACCCCCCCAGAATTACACATGGGGAGACTCATTTCAACGTGCATAATATAAAGGCGGGCTGTATTATAATACTTTTTGTTTTAGACCCTTTTTACCATACCTTCGCTTGTTTGCTTCATGTTTGGAGCCTTTACATCTTCCTTCCCTTTTTGGACATGTGCTTAGTTTAGCATTTCTTTTCTCCAGCCATTATTTCAATTTTTCACCACGAGTCATGACATTCGATACTTTTCTACTCAAGGCTATCTTTAAAAATGATTTATGTTAACCATATGATCAACATTGGCTCCACCTGGGGACGGCACATTCATCCTTGGGCGTGCCGAGAACTTCGCAGACCACCTATTAATCTTCTGTGTGGACACCACTCTTCAACACTTTTTATTTTTCTCTTCATGATTCATCACGACAAACATCATTCAAAGTAAACAAAGATGAAAGTAGAAAACTAATGTACAGTATAATACATCAGGCTCTCTCGGCCTGGATCAGAAATGGAAGTAAGGTTTGAGGAACTAACCATTTATAGGGGCATCAAGTAAGTCTCCCTGTAAATTTTCCAACCTGAACGTGTTATTGTCCCCTTGTTCCACAATTTTAAAAGGGTCGAACCAGAGTGGGTCAAACTTACCATGTGTTCCCTTATCAGCTCTTCGAATATCCCATCTGAGCACTAAATCCCCAACCTGCAACTTCCTGTCCTTGGCATGCTGATCAAAAAGGTTCTTCATCTTCTCTTGATATTCAGTTCGCCTCTGACTTACCTGGTTTCGTGTTTCTTCTAACTCCACCAGCTGATTTATTCTCCTGGTCACATCATTGGGTTCTTCTTGACTTTCTTGCATGAATCGGGCTACTGGTAAGGCTAACTATACAGGGAATACTGCTGCCCTCCCATATACTAATTCATATGGGGACTTCCTGGTTGCTCTCTTGCTGGTAATCCTATTGGCCCACAGAGAAAATTTCAACTAGGAATCCCAATTTTTCTGATTTTCGTTGATAGCCTTCTTCAGTGCTCTCACCAGGGTTTTATTTGAACACTCTGCCAGGCCGTTTCCTTGTGGGTAATAAGCTGTAGAGTGACCTAGTGCAATGTTATATTGCTGGCAAAAACTGACAAACTTTGCATATTTAAAGGCCTGTGCATTGTCGGTCACTATCTTGGTAGGACAGCCAAATATGGATATGATATTCTCTTCCATAAATTTCATTACCACTGCATCTGTTGCATTCCTTGCAGGTATAGCTTCCACCCACTTCGTGAAATAATCTGTGGCAGTTAATATCCACTTATGCTGACCACTTGATGGAGGATGTATTTCACCAATAAAGTAAATTCCCCATTGCTGGAATGGTTCATCCACGTGAACAGGGATCATGGGCAGAGGTGCCAAATTCTGTCTTTCAACAAACCTTTGGCATTTCTCACAAGCTCTAACCCTGGCAAACACATCTCCAAAGAGTTTGGGCCAGAAGAAACCAGCCTTCAGGATTTTGTGAGCAATAGCCCTCCAACTATAATGACCCCCATAGATTCCTTCCTGAAATTTGGCCATTATATTCTCTACCTCGTCCTCTGTGAGACACAGGAGTAGAATGCCTGAGGGATCTCGCCAGTACAGCTGGCCATTGGCAACAATGTACTTCTGTGATCTCAACTTTAGTGTTCTATATTTAGCTTTGTCGCAGCTAGGAGGGTAGCTAAGTGTTAGAAGATACTCCACTATCTCTTTGTACCACGGGTTGATGAGGTACTTCATATTTGTCTTCTGAGTAGCTAGCTCTACTCCCTGTTGCTCTTCTTTCTTCTCAGACTCCTCATTTGCTATCATGGATAGATTTATACCCAGAGCCTGATAGTTCGATTCAGACAAGATTTTGGCCAACCCTTTTCCCTTGATCAGTTTGGTAGGGCGGATGTCTAGCTCATACTCTTGTATTTTGGAAATCCATTTCCCTCTTTTTACTTCGCTATCTCCTTGGATAAGAATATCTTTTACAGCTGCTATAGGCACAAACATAGTGATATGGGACTGCAAGACATACATGCGAAATGCTTTAAGAGACTTCGCTAGAGCATATGCCTTATATTTCAACTCAGCATCACAGAGCACCTGACTGAAGAAAGCGATGGGCTACTCATACCCTTCTTCATTTTTCTGCAATAAAACTCCTGCCATTGTATGAGGTGATACAAATGAAAAGATCATGAAAGGTTTGGCATAGTCTGGTCTAGCTAGCACAGGGGCTTCTGCAAAGGCATTTTTTATCTTGGAAAAGGCCTCTCGTGATTCCTGGGACCACTTTACCTCGTTATTTTTCTTCAGCATGTCAGTTATATGTCTAACTAGCATAGTTAGGGATAAACCTCCTCAGAAAGTTAATGTGCCCTAGGAACACCTGCACCTCCTTTTTGTTTCTGGGAAGAGAAATTTCATTTATAACTTCTACTCTCTTAGGATCTATTTTTACCCCATCTTTGGTCACAATATGTCCCAAAAGCTTACCCTCTTCTAATGCAAACAATGACTTCTGTGGATTGAGAGAGAGAACATACCTTCTGCACTTCTCGAAAGTTTTATGCAAGTGTTCAATGTGCTCTACATCATCTTTTGAAAACACAATGATATCATCCAGATATACTACCACGAACTTATCTTTCTCCCCAACAAAGGCAATGTCCATGGCCCTTTGAAAAGTGGCCCCTGCATTAATCAACCCAAAAGGCATCCTGGCATACATAAACGTACCCCATGGAGTGGTAAAGGCAGTCTTCTTTTGATCTTCTGGTAGTACAACCACCTGATTGTAAGCAGAGAATCCATCCATCATCGACATCCGGGAAGCTCCTACCACTTTCTGCAGGATGTGATCCATCTTGGGCAGGGGATAATTATCCTTTAAGGATGCTCAGTTTAAATTTTGGAAATCAATACATAGCCTTATTTCTCCATTCTTTTTCCAGACAGGGACTAGGTTTGCTACCCACTCAGAATACCTCAATGGCACAATGATTTTGGCCTTCAACAATTTCTTAATTTCTTTCTCAATAGAGGGAATCAGTAGAGGATTTATCTGTCTAAGCTTCTATTTATGTGGTTTCGCATCTCCCTTCAGTGGAATTTTATGCTGCATGATGCTGATATCGAAGGTTTTTAGGTCCTGATAAGACCATGTAAAAACATCTTTGTATGACTGGAATAATTTCTGTTAGAGTTCTTTATATTCCTCTAGGACTTTCTTGGATAACTTCACAATTTTGGGGTCAGCATCAATACCAAGGTTAAGATCTTCTACTTGATTTTCCTCTACAACTTTGTTCGGTTGCAGTGGGACATCATTCCCATTAAAAATCCTTTCTAAGGGCACTAGTCCTCGGGGTATAACGTTGCCTTTTAGTTGCAGAACTTTATGGCCAACCACCTTTTCTTACCATTTATCTTCTGAAGTGTTTTCAGCCTCTTCTTCTTCACAAGCATCAATATCCATGTTGGAGAATTCCCCAACTATTTCCAGGAATATTTTCACTTGTTCTTCATCCTTAAACACCTGCCAATGCTTAATGTTGTATGGGATTGATGTTCGATAACATACCTCAATTTCATATCTTAGGAGAGGGTTTTGAGGTGGACGGAAAGTACTGGCAGCAACTGCAAGGGAGTATGGCATCCTATTCTTCTCTTGGGGCATGAACTAAATATTAAATGCCAAGAAATTTTTTTTCACTAGGTCCCAAACTTCATTCCTATAAGCCCTCAGCCTAGGATGTTTGGTTTGGCACTGATTCTTCACCTGTCTAACCACCAATTCCGAATCTCCTAGAACCTTTAAACTCTGTATGTTCACTCTCTTGGCTATCTGTAACCCTAACAGAAGTGCTTCATACTCAGCCACATTATTAGTGGCTTCATATTCTAGTTTGAAAGACAAAGGGACCCATTGGCCTATAGGAGAGATCAATAATACCCCAGCCCCATTACCTTCTCTGGATTTTGCTCCATCAAAATGAAGTGTCCAAATTCCTGCTTCATGGCTCTCTATGGACTGCTCAGTCTTGATCTGGAAGAATGATGGTTCATGAGCGTAATATTGATCTTCTTCTAGCATTAAACATGAGAAATCTCACTCCTTACTATAAACTGGAGAATTAACTAAGTTTTCAGCCTTGGTAACCGTCTTGACAAATCTAGTTTCCCTGTACAACCTCCTCTCCTGGCCACCAAAAACCGAGATAGTAGCATAGGTCAAGTCCAACTTGATTGACCCACCAATTTTAGTCCCCCAGGACCTTGACAGCAACATGCCGAAACGAGCTGGGATGTCAGCCACCACAATGTCCATCACCACACTTTTTGCTGGGATTTGGGCCAAATTGACCACCAAATCCTTGATCATACCCAGGCATTTAACTCTTTTAGAATCAAATGAGTAGAGGTCCTTGTAGGGATGGGTGATTTGTAATCCTAGTTTTTCCATGAAAAATAGGGGCAATAGGTTATGGGAAGCTCTTGAATCTAACATACAGCTATGCAATAGCAGGTCATGAATTACTAAGGACACATAAAATGGGAAAGTAGAGGCATCTAATTCCTCAACATGTGGGCCAAATACAACCATGGGTCTTTCGTCTTGAAGGTTTAGGCTGTCTGGAATATGTGTTACTTCTGGGGGAAGCATAAAGGATGTGACCTGAGATTGATATGCAGGCTGTTTCAACAAGTTGGTTAAGGGAACTGGGATTTTGACCTTCTCAAGCTCCTTTTGTAAACTGAAGGCAGAGGAGGACTTATCTACTAACATCTCTTTTGATTCTTTGTTTTGGACAAGAGGTTTGACTTCCTTTATGACTGACTTGACATTAGGGGGAGTAACAAATTATGAAGAGGAAGGAATTTGATCAGCAGATTGCAAATATTTGTTAAGAGGCCTCTTACCTTTGTCTGTGGTCCTTTGAGTTTTTGTCTCCTTCTATGCAGATGCTTCCTCATGAGGTGCGTATTCCTCTTGATCCTGAGTGTGAGTTCTCTTCATAGAAGATCTGAGTTCATATCTTCTATTAAACTATGCTTGCATGAAATCGACAAACTGCTTGTAGTAGTCATCGATCTCAGGATCTTCGGTGCTTTCATTAATTTTTTCTTCTACATGTGATGGAATCTGCACTTCATCACTTCCTTGTAGGGGACATTCTACTTCATCACTATTTGAAAAAGCAAGGTATGCCTCCTCTTGCTCATAAGTGGTGTCTTCGGTGGGGCCATCTACCTGACCTTCCAAGTACAGAGGGTGTGGTACCTAATCTTGTTGCTCCTTCCCTTCCCTTTGCAGTATCTGCAAGGGTGGTTTTCTGTACTGAGGGTTGTAACCCCTATTTGGAGCATTCTGGAAATTCTTGGAGGATGAATTCTTGGCCTATAGTTCAAGTTTGACCAACTTACTTGAAAGATTCTTAATCATTTTGTTCATTTCCTCAATTATGTCATTAGCTGAGTCTCTGTCTTGGCTAGAGGTAGATACCTCTTCTTTCCCCTTTCTTCTAGTATCTTGTTCAGATTTTCCCTTTGATTTACCAGTGGAGGAAAAATTTGCCTCCAACTCTCGTGCATCTATTTGAGCATCATCCAGGGTGGCAGGTTTTCTTTCTCTCAAAGAGAAACCGAATTCTGAGTCAAAAGCTGCCATGAAAACAACTTTAGCAGCGGTTTGATGAGGTTTCATATCAGCAGGAAGGCTCAAATATAATTTGTTAAATCTCTTGATGAAATTTGACACCCCTTCATTATGTCTTTTCTTGAGTGTGTTAAACTCAGTAAGACAATGTCTATGATCTTTCTTCTCCCCCCATTTTCTGAGAAAAGTATCTTCCATTCCTTCCCAAGTGGTGATGGAATAGTCTCCTAATGTATTAAACCATTTTCTAGCTTTGCCATCAAGAGATTTCACAAACAGCCTTAGGACTACATCTAGGTGTTCCACATCAAAGTTCTCTGCAAAAGAACAAAAGACCTCAAGATGTTTTTGAGCTTCAATTTCATTTTCCCCATTGAATTGGGGTAGGATCTTCAGATAGTCCTGTGGCATATCATTCAACACTTGAGGTAATGCCAGGCGGGCATATTTATTCAACAAGAAGGCAGGGACATTGGCCATTGGGGGAGGTGGAGGTAGTGCAAGGGTTTGATGTGTAAAAGGAGGAGGAGGAGGTGGAAGTGAAGTATGAATGACAATAGGAATGTATTGGACAGTAGCTTGAGGTGTTGATGGGAAAAACGGGCTGTTAATAGCAGATACTTCAGTGACTTCTTTGACCTCTTCAACTTTAGGAGTAGGGTGGAAGTTGTAATATGTGGTATCCCTTGACTCAGCTTCGTCTTTAATTCGGACACCTCCCCGGGGTGGACTATCTGAGTAGTAATCGGTATCTCCCATAGTGGATTCAGGACCTTGTACTTGGGCGAATTGAGAGGAGGAGGATGGAAAGTCTTCTAAAGAGAATTCAGGGATCTCAGTATGGACTGATTGTCTTTCCCTCCAACTCCTTCTATGTAGGATCTTCTCTGGGTCAGACACAGAAGGTGTCTTTGGCTGAGACGTATCTGACCTCAGGTGTGGCTTACGAGGAGCCAGGACTGCAAGTAAATTTATTTGAAAAATGAATGTGGAGTCGCCAAGGTGAGGGATCTACAACTCTCAACTCTCCATGCTCAGCTATTTGAAGAGTGAATAAGGTTTTGTCGAGGCCTAGGGATTCAACTTCTCTCAACTTCGATTCCCCGGCAACGGCGCCAAAAAGATGTTGTCAACCCTAGAGACAGCCTTGAGTTGTGAAAGACCAGTGCCTAGGACATCTTATATAGCAAGGAGCATATGATATAACAAATATAGTTATCAGAACAAGGCTCTTTGGCTATTTCAATTTTAACAGGAAAGTTCAATATAAGTGGAACCAGAATACTCACAGACTCAGCATAATGAAAGGAACACTGCAGAGGCAAGGAGTGAATTCTCAATATAAATGTATCAGAAAACTCAAAGACAACTTTCCATAAGGAGGGCTAGATTCTAAAAATGCTTTACAGAGATTGAAAATCAGGCAGCATTTGATGTGTAATAAATATAGAAAGAATACTAACCACTAATGAGATGAAATTTCATAAACATATCTAAACATGAGATGGGCTTACGATAATAATAATCCATACATGTCCATAGCTTTCAAAAATAACATCCCATAGCACTTAATATAGAAGAAACGTGGATGAAGTGGAAAATGAAATAGCATATCATGACTGAGCCATATTTAAAGCGCTAGACAGGTTTAGCATAAGTATCAATTGTGATAAATTCATACCAGAACCAGTGAGCCACTCACATTCCAGAGCATGATACAAAAGAAATGGAAATAGTGAAATGAACAGTTAAACTATATCACATAAGGCAGAGTTACAGACTATAAAGCACCAAGACCAGAATCCTCATTAAAGATAAAACTCCTTCTCATTGAGACCCAACGGGCTCTTCACATTTGTATTAATGCTTCAACAAATTTGCATACAAAAACTCTTTCACAACAATTTCTTTAGAAAATCTGGAACTTGTTTTTCTCTTTAGTTGCTGCTTATATAGAAGCCTCATAAAAATGAGCGAGAAGATATTTTTTGGAAAAATATCTTCCTCGCGTGCTAGTAATCAGTTGGAGGTCTCCATAAAAAATAACCAAAATTCATGATGAGGAATAAAGGCATCTCATCACTTACAGTTAGGCTCATGGTCGTTTTAAACAAAATATTAAACAACAGTTTTGACAGAAAGTAAAATGTAGGAGTGGAACATGAATTCCATTCGAAATTTAAAAGTAACAAACTAAAGTGAAAATAAAAGGCCACTAGGGCTGAATCATGAATTAACAATATTCACTAACGAGATGGAGTAGAGGTGGTCACTGACACAGGTGGTGGAACGTTGGCTGATGAGTTGGCGACCAAGCTGGCATACCGGGTGCATCTTTGCTGACTATCTGTTGCGGGTTCAGGCATCGATGCCAATCCTTCCACCTTGATATAGGCCTTGGTGAGGTCGTCGAAATTTTCATCGGTGGTGATCTTGTGCTTTACTATATGGAGGAGAGCAAATTCTTGGTGGAGCGATGAAACAATGGTCTCAGCTTTTAACAGGGTGGTTTTATCTGAAAGTATATCGATCCGGTCCATCTCTTCCTGGAGAAATGCTTCGTACCCTGATAATGGTTGTAGCATGGAAGGAGTGGTAGGATCCCAGCATGACGGGAGTCCAGCCACTGTGATCTCGGCCCAAACCATATCAAACTGATCATATTGGCTGTCACATGTTCTAAGGCCCTTGAAGCTATAATGTGGGCAGACTCTTTATCAATAATCTTCTGGCATTCAACGGCCTCCTTGAACTGACTTGCTATGCCATGCTTCTCCACGTCATCAGATTTCAGCCCTTTCAAGAAAGAGATATAACTTCTGGCATGCTGGGCTCTGCTGGATATATTGATATTTCCCTCATGAATCTTCCTTCGGAGATAAAACACAGACGATTTTATTTCTTCAATGACTTTTAGGAAACCCCACTGCCCTTTCACCGCCGCGATGATTTCTAACCAAATTATTCTTCTGGCTTCCCTAAGGGTGATATTACCCTTCAGGCGACTGTTGAGATCATTGATGGTCTTCTGTTGGTCAGCTTTTTCCTTCTTTGCCTGCTTAATTTCCTTCTGCATAGTCTCTATCTTTCTGGAATTTTCAGCCAAGGCAGTTTCCAACTTAGTGATTCTTAGCCTTGTGGTGGAAGCTTGCTTCTCTAGTGTAGCGTTTGTAGCCATCACTGTAGTCAGCTACTCAGACAGTGAACTAGTCTTCGGTTGGGCTGGAGGTGGTGCACAACTATGTGTGTCCCAGGTCGTCTATAAGTCCGTCAACCTGCCTTGAAGAACAGCCATTGCTTCTGCCATTTTTTCCTTTTCCTCCTTCTCCTTTGCTAGAGAGTCAGCTAGGTCTGCTTTATATTTCTCGGCGTAAGCTAATTCAGCTGTCTGCACATGATGGGAGGCCAGTACGCTAATTTTTCATTTCAGGGACGCCACCTCCTTCTGCAATTGCTCGATGACGTAATGCCGTGGATTTGATTCTCAGGTTTCCTTTCCTTTAATCGACTCATGGAGAGCACGTAATTGATTCATGAGGGTGCATGAATTTTCCTATTCTTTTCTGAGAGTCTCCCTCACTTGGGCGTACTTAGTCTCCAATTTCTTCAACGTGATCGTGAGCCACATTACCTCATCTTTTAACCTATCACCAACCACCTGGAACAGGTTACATTTATCAAGGGCTGGCACCTTAGCCATGTAAATTGTGTACTCAAGCACTCTGTAGCTGGTGATACCTGCATCTGGGTCCAAAATGGCCTCGGCCATAGCCAATACTAGGTGTTCTGTGTCCAAATTCATGGAGGCTGAAATCCTGGTATGGTACTTCTCCACGTATCCTTCTAGATCGGCCTTGTACTTATCCCTGATAGCTCTGGCTTTCAGGCTCCTTTCAGTTGTGACCTGTGAAGTATCATCTCTAATAGCCTGTGAAACTTCAGAGTAGTCAAAGGACGTAACACTATCTCGTAGCACCTTGAGCCCAGTTCTGCTTCCATCGGGTTTGCCATATGGTATGAACGGCTTGAGCAACTGTTCTTCCCCTATTATCTCTGCCTCATTTGTCACTGTTTTCTGCTTTTTGCGAAGGGGGGAACCTGTTCTTGATGGGAATACTTCTTCTTCTTCTTGACCTTTACCAGCTTCTCCTCTTTCCCCTGTGGCAGATGAATCCGTCTCCATCTGCGAAAGCAAAGGCCAAGTTTCAAGATTAGCCCTCCACTTTATAAATGGTGTCGCTTCATGCACATAAGGAGTAGATTTGTTCCTCCTTCTTCTGTTAGAGATGATGCCCCGTGGATCGTAGGGCCAAGTCTTCCCTTGCCTTAAGTCCATGTCTTACAGTAGCTTCTCAAAAATGGGGAGGGCATGTCTTGAATTGACAATAAAAGGGCCAATAGTAATGGGAAGTTTCAGGATGAAACCTTTCTTTGCAGGGACGAAGTGGAGTTGGGTCAGATTTTAGGGTCTGCCGAATGTACTCCAGAGCATAAATTCGTCGAGCAGGGAACACAAGCAATTGGTAGGGGGGAACCTCAGCTCCATAGACCCGAATTTCGGTGTAATTGTCAAATAGGTAGCAATCCCCAGTGCTTTGGGTTTTACTAGCTTGTAACCAGCTCTTCATCTCAAGAAAAACCTTAGGTGAGGGAGAGTCATGGATGATAGAGTAGGAAATAGGCATGAACTCAGTTAGAAATCTGGAATAACCTACCCCATTTGGTAACTGGTGTGTTGCAAAGCTCTAGTCAAAAACTGGTCGGGGTTGAGAATTTACCTTATACACCCTGTCTAAACCCAAACCCTCAAACTTATCAGCATGCTGATATAGGAAGAGGTAGAAGACCATGGAACAAAAGCGGAAGTGACCAGTTTCTGAGAGCTCTTGGAATTGGGTTTGAATGTTAGAGGCTAGGAAACTAGGGATATCCAGAACTACCCCCATTTGAGACACTAACTGTAAGAAAGAGACACATGCCTTGGAAATTTCCCCCAAACCGCCTACACCTAACAGACTTGCGATGAGAGCGAGGATGGGCTGCACTTCTTCTTTGAACAGACTCAAAGGGAAAGGTTCTGCGAAAGGAAGAGTCGTGGCCTGATTGTTGGTTATAGAGGAAATGAAGTCTCTTTGCTGTTCCCATGGCAATTTAGAAAACTGAGGGGTTAAAGTCATTTCACTGAAACTGGTATAGCTCGCGTTAGTGGGAAAGCGAAGGGATTTTTTGATAATGTCGAGAGAAAGAGAAAAAATCCTATTCCCTTGAACCGAGGTAAACGTGCCTCGACATTCGTCGTAGGCATCTCTGAGCCAACAAATAAACTCGACCATAGGATAGACTGGAGGGGTAATTTGATGGTATAGACCTGATAAAACCACCCGATATTAATCCCTATTCTCGACATGTCGTCTAAAAAGCTCAGGTTTGATACTGCTGATGAGAAAAGCGTATTGTGGATCACAGATTTCAGCTTGCAGGTCTAAGAAGGGCTCAAACCCAGGGGGGTTTCTGGTTTCACGGACCTGCGGGGTCTCTGGTTCTGTTTTCTTGGGGGTGCCCTTTCCCATGACTGATAAAGAACGTTTAAAAAACAAAAGGAAACCAGAGGGGGTATGAGGGACAGAATACTTGTGCAGTGGGAAATCCGCTCGAGAAAATGACATGGGGGTAGTGACAGTGACTAGGTGGACCTGGCACTGGGCTTCCACTTTAGTTTATACCGTAGCTGGATACCTAAAAATTTTACTGCAGTAAAATACGGGGGACCGTTATATAAAACTGAGGATGGTTTGGCAAAAGGTGGAATGGGATGTAAGTGGGGTGAGCGTCGTAAGGACACTAAAAATGGAGCACGTAGCACGTAGGGATTGGGCGTTTAACTGCAGGTGGGTGTACGCCGCATGCCGGGTTTAATACTGGTACGGGCCTCGGTACCAGTTCACCTAAAGACTTTACCTTACCTTGCTGCTGCGTAAGCAACTTTGTTCTTGAAATGAATTCTTCTCGTAATCATGAAATACACGGCACAAAGACTGTAAGACCCGCACTTCCCTTTGCCATATAACCCTTACCTTATGTCCACCCCCATGACACATCACCACAATTCCGTGGGGGTATGGGTCTCTTACGCCCCTCCTCTCCTTGACCCCCCCGAAATTACACATGCGGAGACTCATTTCAACATGCATAATATAAAGGTGGGTTGTATTATAATACTTTTCGTTTTAGACCCTTTTAACCATACCTTTGCTTGTTTGCTTCATGTTTGGAGACTTTACATCTTCCTTCCCTTTTTGGACACATGCTTAGTTTAGCATTGTTTTTCTCCAGCCATTATTTCAATTTTTCACCACGAGTCATGACATTCGATACTTTTCTACTCAAGGCTATCTTTAAAAATGATTTATGTTAACCATATGATCAACACGTTCAGTGACTACTGAAGAATCTCGGGTGTTGGAGCGTCCATCCAGTGGGAGCTGGAGAAGAATGCTTTTCTAGATTCTAGGAAGTTGGAGCTTTATTTTCAATTGGAGTTGAAAAGAATTATTAGAAAAGCATTAGGTGGTTTTTGTCCCGGAGTGGGTTTCATCTTAAAAACTGTGTGCATTTGTGTTCCTCCTCTTTGCTACTATCATTGTACAAATATTGATAATAATTGAAGATTAACTAATGCTCTAATTGAAAGAAATACCTTTTCACCCCCCCTCTCTCAGTATTTCCAACAGCTACGAAATTGTGGTTTCTTGGCTAATTAGGTAGTTTTGATACAAAAACTTTGGGAAATGAAATGAATCCTAAAATGATGAAAGACTTGACATGAAAGACCTTAAAAATGAGTTTATTTAAACACTAGGGTAGGCTCAAACTTAAAAAATTTAATACTTCTCTTGGTCAAACTCAAGAAATGACTCCTAAGACCCTATTTTGACCCATTATCATAAGTAATCTTGTCATAATGATGTTTTGAATTTTTTTTAAGTGATAACACGCTACATCATCACTGCAACTGATTATGTAACCAGATGGGCTGAAGCACAAGCTGTGAAGGATTTCATTGCAGATACTGTTGTTTACTTCATTTTCGAGCATATTCTAACCTGTTTTGGTTGTATAGATATCTTAATGAGCGACAGAGGTATGCACTTTGTTAATGAAACAATACAGGCCTTGATTGAAGAATTTCAGATCAAACACACGAAAAGCACTCCGTATCATCCATAGGCAAATGAAGTGGTAGAAGCTTTTAATAAAATCTTGGAGCAGGCATTGACTAAGGTCTATAACGCTGATTGCAACGACTGGGACGTACACATCCCGTCATTCCTTTGGGCCTATCGCCCCACTTGCAAGAAACTGACTGGAAAAACACCCTTTCGGATGGTTTATGGAAAGGAGGCCATTATTCCCATGGAATACATTATGCCTAGCTTGTGAATCACAACCTTTACAAACATGGTGGAGCCTGATATCATGGAGGAGCATTTAGCGTAGCTTGTGGCTTTGGAGGAAGATCGTTTCATTGCTAATTTCCATTAGCAGGTTCAAAAGGCTCAGGATAAGGCATGACATGATCGACATATTCAGAAAAAGACATTTGCGGAGGGCGAATTGGTCCTGCTGTATGATATCCAATTTGCGAAACACCCGGGGAAGCTATGACAACACTGGCTAGGTCCCTATATGGTAAAAGAAATCACTAATGGAGGATTTGTTCGGCTAGCTACCATGCGCAGTGATACGATACTAGGATATGTCAATGGCAGCCGACTCAAATCATACCGGATCAAATGACTATATGGTTGGAGTAGCCGTATGGGGCGGAATATGCATAGGGGTCGGTCGCAGGTCTGGAAGACTGGAGAAGTGCACTGGGAGTGGAGAGGTACGCTGGGAGCGTAGGAGGTACTCTGGGAGCATAGGAGGTACGTTGTGAGCACAGGAGGTATGCTGGGAGCGTAGGAGTGTGCAGGGAGCATAGGAGGTGCGAAAACTAGCCGTTGGAATAGTAAAACGGGGTAAAAAGAAAATTTTACCGTTGAAGGGAGCGGGCAGCTGGCAATTAATGAGGCGATTTCTGAAGATATTTTATCGTTTACTTGATGGTAAGTTTCTAATAAGCCTCACCCAACCATTGGGTGACCCTCGCAGCTATAAAAATAGAGGGATAGATTAGAAGAGGGTTCCGTATACCTTGAATAGTTTGTGCTTCGCAAAATTATGTGACTATCACACTTTGTTAATGTATGGGCATCCTGCACCCTCTGATAGTAGCAAGCCTAAGTTCATCTTTCGTGCCAGAATGACAACAACCAATCCTGCTGAATCCTCACAGAATGTGGCCTTGACGAAGAAAGAATCTGAGGAAGACTAGAACTCGACCCCGAAGTGGAGGAGGTTATGTCCACGCCAAGCCAGGGGAATCAGAAGGGGGAAAAAAACATGCAAGGGTTGTGGAAACCTGCGAAATGGGATGGGGTGAAGCCCCACACCTCTCCTCGAAATGTGAAGTCCCCATGAGTGGTGCCCCAGGCATGTTCTCCTAACCCATTGAAGAGACCTCTGTCTGCTCAAGAAGAGGCCCAGATTGCTGAACCGATCAACTGGCTACCGCCCTATGTTCCGCTTCGTAGGCCCTCGACAAGCATGCCTAAGAATATTGATGGCCTGTGCACCTATCTCCAAATGCCACTAACTCTAGGTGAGGTCCCCATCATTGGAGAACCCTTTGGAAAACTCCACGAGGTAGAATTCGACGATCATGACCTGGCCAATTTGGGGGCCTTCCCCAAATTGGCACTAGAGCTATATCTCAAAAGGGTATTGGAAGATGATGGGCTAAAGATAGTCCCCATGCCATGGGTGAGCGGATTGGTTGGTTTTGAGCTCTTAAACCTGCTGAGGATGCCTCATTTTGGCCACTACAATGTCACAAACCAACTTGTGCACCAACTGCTTGCCCTGGTCCATGATGGCAGCTTATGGATCCAGGATCGAATCCCCATTGATGTTGCACTTATTCAATGTATCACTGGTCTCCCCATGGAAGGGCCAGACCCTATGCTGCGTGTAGGAAAAAAGTATGAGAAAAAGGTCACTGAAAAGGTGCGCGAGGTTTACCATGTGGAGTGAAACATTCAGGGGTTCATGATCAACACCATCAGCGGCCCCGGTGCACAGATGTGGTACCTTGTTTCTTGCATGTAAGATGATGCAAAAATACTAGGCTGCCACCATCCCTGCATATGTAATTCAGCTGGCGGGCCGATGCGAAAAGGGGTTTTTCTACAATTGGTCCCAGTTCTTTTGCAACGAATTTCTGGCGAATGTATGCGAAGCCCAAAATCATGGATGAGCATTCTACTACTCCTGGTTGCTGCTTCTCATCGCGTTGGTCACATGGGAAGCCCCTAAAGACTCGGTCCTCCGTGAGCTCACCCTAGGTATGTGCGAGGAGGTGTGATACGCAAATTTGTGGGACTCAAAGGACACACAATGTATTGAGGACGATCAAGTCTTTTGGGTCCTATTTTCGAGCGGGCTCGCAGCAGTAATCAATTCGTGACTGTGCTTGTCACCAGCAGTTTATGATAAGTAAAAAATCATCGCAGTGTTTCAAGTGACCATGCATAATGTACAGATCAGAGGCCACAAGGATCCAGCATGGGTTTCACTCCCATACATGGTTGCTGATGAGGAAATTGACCGCCTAATTTCGACTTGGCCTCCACACTAGAAGCTTGGCTTCAAATCAGGTACAAAGGACACTACAGGGATGAGCATCATGAAGGTCACCCCGCCTGACACCACCAAAGAAACTGGAGGACAGGGCAAGAGTACTAGGAAGGGTGCAAAACCGGCATCACAGAAGGGTTTGCAGTAGGGAAAGAGTATTGGGAATGGCATAGAACTGTCATCACAGAAGGATTTGCAGCAGGATTTAGGCACAGAAGGTATAGATGCGGGAGGTGCGGACTCCCCTTGAGGTACGAAGTAGACTGGTGACCCTGTTAAAGGACCACGGAAGTAGCAACAAGCTCAACGGACGAAACGAAACACAGGAGTTACGTTGATAGAAAAGGACCTAGGGAAGATTGCAGATTTGGTCACCCTGGCTGTAGAAGACAAATGGCTGGCTCTGGAAGAGCAGTAGAAAGCCATATTTGATACAATCCAAGCTAAGCTCCGGGCTCTACAGCTCAAGACTGATACCCTGCAAACAAGTATGATTCATGCAAGGACCACCCCAGTAACAAGCAGCGTAGTAATCAGTACACTGGAAAGCCGCCTCTGCCCTCTCCCAAGTGCATCCCTCATGCTGGGTCCACCCGACTTAGGAGTGCAATTCTAGGCTTGTGCAGAAGTGCAGTTGGATCTAGCCCACCTGCTGCATGAGCTGTTGCAGATCCTTCATGCGTCCCTGTTCAAAGAGATTCAACACAGAGACCGTTAAGTGCACCAACAAATTAGTACAGCTGAGCAAACAATTGAAGAAAAAATTGCTGAGGTATCCCATGCACAGGCTGCATGTACCCTTGCCACCGCGCAACAAATAGAGTTGGAGCACCTAATTAGTAGGCTTTGCGCGGAATTCATCGAAGATATCTCAGCTTCTACCACCCCTCAGGCCAATATTGAAAGGTTGGTTGTAGTGCTAAAGGCCTAAAGGACCGATATCTAGGCAGTCAAGATAGAGATGGAACAACAAATTGCGGCCTTGCAGGCCAAGTTACAACTAGAAACGCCACCTGAGGTAAGGGCCCAGTGAGCTGCGCTGGTTACAGAGGCCATGAATGTCATTATAGGTCAAATCTCTCAGGGTGCAGAAATATTGGAAACAAGTATGCAGTTGTGGACCAAGGTGCAATGTGACCCTCTCTTGCGCGAAATCAACCAAGAGCTATGTTAGAAGGAAGAAGAGTTTGAGAAAATGGAGGCTACACTGACCACTCTGGTCCCCAATCAGCACTTGGCCTGATTGCACACCAGCCATGTGCTCAGAGATGACATGGAGGCTCTTTGGAAATGGAAGAAGACTTTGATTGATCACCTCAAGCCGTGGGCTGATGAGGTCCTCAAGCTATCTCAGGATGTCGACATCACAGTTAAGCAACTGAACCAGACGTTGGAGAGCGTCACTGCTACTACAGAAGGCCCAACTTCATAGAAGTTGGTGGAGATAGCCCGGAATGATGCTACGCAAAGTGAAGGAGTGCTGCCCCCACTGGTGGATGCGATCAAGAAGGTTCAGGTGAAGATGCAAAACTCACAGCCAAAGTGACTCGGGACAAGTCACAAGATTGTGTTGGGGGCCTATTGGAACGGGGCTCCCTAAGCTGTGAATTTTGTATATTTTTGTATTAATTAGTCTAACACAGGGGTTTTTGGGCAGGTCAAAGCCCCGAACGCATTGTAATAGGTCAAAGGGAAGACCTAGAGTCCGAAAACCATGGTTTGTGGACCACAGGATATCATGGGCTACATCGATATAAATAGATGAATAGTTTGAGTCTAGTAGTAGGCATGAATTAAGACTCATGCTACGTGCGAACTAGTAGATCTGTTTTGGGTTGTTTTGGGTAAGGAATCCTGCTGGCTGTGTGCATGGAGATCCTCAGTCCTATTGTGTGTGGACCCCGCTAGGCTATGTGCATGGGCTGGTTTTGGTTGTAAGTGGATCTAAATGTTAATGAATGTGAAGTATTGTTAAAGTATCTGTGTTCTATCTAGATCGGTTATGCACTGAAGAGTATATGTGATGATTATTTAGCTGTGAATGTATCTGTGTTTTGCATAAGTATATATGTGATCTATTATTAGCTGCGATTATAAATTCTCTGTGATGGTATCTGGTAATGGGCACGTGGATGTGAATGTATTGATTAGATCTGGTAGCTGTGTTATGGTTATATGCTGAGTATAATGTTAAAAGGGTTGCGAATAGACTCATTCTGGGAAATCCTACCAAGTTATAATATAGATTTGCCTCACATTACGTACTCTCTCTCAGGGTGCATAAACCTGGTTCCAGCAACCTCCCATACTATTTTGGGTGAGACCTTGGCCTGCGCAAGTTTTGGAAAACCTTAACCTCCGAACCTGGGTCAGGACCCCTCAAGACAAAAACTAGGAAGATGCCAAATTGGTTGAAAACTACTCTTGAAGATGTTGAAGGACATGGAGTTGTGAAAGGAACCTTTACAAAAATCAAAAGGACGAAAAGATATTCTGGATATGTTGCATAGAAGACAAAATTGATTGAATTTGAACCATTTACATTTGAAGAAGTTTCTCATCAGGAAGTATGGATGAAGGCAATGCAAGAAGAATATCAATCCATCATGAAGAATGGGGTTTGGGAAATAATTCTTAGACCTAGTGACAAATCGGTTGTCACCTCCAAATGAATCTACAAGATCAAGCACATTGTCGATGGAAGTATAGATAAATACAAAGCTAGATTTGTTGCAAGTGGTTTCTCTCAAAAGGAGGGCATAGATTATGAAGAAAATTTTGCACCCATAACAACGTATACTACCATTAGATCCTTGGTTTCATTGGCTGCTACAATGGGATGGAATATCCATCAAATGGATGTAAAGATAGTGTTTCTGATTTTGGCCATCGATGAGGAAGTATAGAGGAAGTATACATTGAACAACCTGAAGGCTTTAAAGAAAATAGAAAGGACACTAATGTTTGTAGACTCAAAAAGGCCCTATATGGTCTAAAGCAAGGTCCAAGGGAATGGTATGCAAGAATGGATGAATACCTTCTAAGAATTGGGTTCATGAAAAGTATTGTTGATCCAAATCTATACATGAAGGTTGTGGATAATGAGTCAGTCTGTAATATTCTCAATTAATCATGAGCTAATTGGAATATTCAATTTTTTTTAAAGAATAAAAGAGCAAAGGAGGTCCATAATACTCCTTAATAATGAATAAATCAATGCCAAATGTGAAAAGGCTAATCTTGGCTGTTAAATCAAGCACCCTTAGGTGTGAAAGGGGGATGGATCATTTTTACTGGGTCAACCTTGACCAAATCTACAGCGATGTCATGGAGGAGTGGCCATCAATGAGGCACGATGCAGTTTTAGATGGAGATGCCTTGTGTGAAAGAAGTAATCTCATTGGAAGTGTTTTAGGGTTTGCAAGCTCTTGACTTAAAAAAGAAAGGGGATGGCAGCATTAGAAGGTTGTTAATGTTTATCATATTTTCTGAACATATTGTCTATTTAGACATGTATCTTTCTCTTGTTATTTAGGTGAGATTGAATGATGTTTAGCATTGGGTGTTCCTGGTAAGGAATCCCACCTCTTCCCATTGAGTAGCTCTTGGGAGAGTTTGTATTGCATTGTCCACTATCTGGCTTAGGGCCAAGCTTCTTCCTTCAACTGAAGTGCAGATCTTGTTGAGGGTTTGGTTGTTTTTGCAAGCTGCAGCAAGTGGAGATTAGATCTTTCAGATCTAGTCCATTTCATGCTTCTTTTCAGTGGAGGAGGGTTCTACTTCATTGTGAGGTGAGTATTGAAGGCTTTGGAGCTCATTTTCAGATCTTGGCATGAGGCCAACCTTGTTTTGATCCCTAAAACACAGTTTCACTTCCATATCTGTGTCATTCCTGTAGGTGCAGTTTCAGGGTGATTTGGCACACCATTTTGAGAGTTGGTTTTTAGGTGTTGGGGATCTACCCTTCACTTTGGAGATATATTGGAGGATATCATTCTATTTTTTCTATCATATCAGATCCACTTTCCAAATCTAAATATTTCAGTAGATCTGCAGTCTTAGATCTCAGATCTACAACTTGTACATGGTGTTTTGCTGAAAACCCCAAGGGGATTAATTAGAGGAGCTTGTATAGTGCATGGATCTAGTATAGATCTAATTTTTTGCACACTTACTTGCTCTAGATCTGATGTGTAGTCTACAACTATTGCAGAGCCAATAAAATAACGCTGTAAGGCTTTTTTAGTCTTAATCTATGGTTGCAGCACCTCATTTTGAGGGTTTTCTTTCATTGGAGGTTTCCTTTTCTTGTTATGCATCTTATGGGCCAAATTTTACATACATTTTGTTGCTGTAATAACAAATGAAAGGTATCCATATTGGCCCCCTGCTTTATATAAGATTATTTGAGTTATATTTCTGTCATTATGCATTGTATTGCTGCATTCCCCATTTGGGAATATTACAGTGGTATCGGAGCATCATCTTGGCACAACCTGTGCATTCTAAAAAGCAAATTTGTCTTATGAAGAAGGAGAGCCTCTTACTGAAAGAGAGAAGAGGTATCTAAAGAGAAGACACAAAAATTTTGATTACACAAATGATAATGAAGACAAGGGTAAAGCCCCTTTATCTGGAGGTGAAGATGAAGATAAGGATTTCCCTAAGATCCTTCTTAGAGCCATGCAAGACCTTGCTAGAGAGATCAAAGAGATGAGAATGGAAAGAATCAAGGAATCCCCTAAAGGACTTCATCTTGGAGAAGGCTCTGGCATGTCTCATCACTGGAATGATCAACCAGTGCATCAGCCACAAGTTTCCCAACGTTCTACCATGCCTACATTTTTGGCTATGAGAAATGAAGGGTTTCAAGAGCATGAATCCCTTGAAGACTATTTTGAAGAATATGAGTCTCAAAATCAGAGATTCAAAGATCACTTGATTTTTCAGGAGTTTTGTCACATCAAGGACAATAGAAGACCAAGGCATCATCATAGAGGTGGTGGATTCATTTAGAATCATGATCGACACCACACTATGGGAAGATTCTTTTTACCCAACTTTGATGGGTCATTCAAGTGTTCTGCCAAATATTGGGTAGAAAAACTTGACATCTACTTTCAGTTGAACAAGGTTCCAGAGATGGAGGCTATCAAGATTGCAGTGCTCCACCTTGAAGGTGAAGCACATGACTGGTGGTTCCATGGCTTGTCTACATTGGGTCATTCTAATGTGACTTCTTATTCAAAGTCCACTAGAAGGCTGGTGGAAATATTTGATAGAAGAGATCCAGAGGCACCATTCATGAGCCTTGCAAAGTTGAAACAATTAGGTAATATAGAAACTTACATCTCTGAATTTTTAAGACTTTCTGTTATGGTTCCTGATTTGTCTGCAGCAAGAAGTGTGTACATGTTCATTGATGGTTTAGATGAACCTTTTCATGGGTTGGTTAAATCTACCAAGCCCACTACCCTACATGATGCTATTGAAAGGGCTAGAGACCTTCAAGATGCCTTGCCAAAAACAAAGGCAACTTTTCAGCATAAGCCCTCTTTTCCTTCAAAGGGAAAGGAAGAAAAGGCTGCTCCTTCAAAGGAGAGCTCATACAAGAAACCTCTTGATGATGATGTTGGAGAGATATAAGAAGGAGGAAGCTTTCCTTCACTTGCCAAGAATCATGGGAACCTAGACATAGATGTGCAACTAGAAAATCATATTACATAAAGGTCTTCTCAGATGGTGAGGAGGAAGAAGAAGATGAACCAAGAAGGGGTCACCCCGCTGACACTGCAGGAGGAGAGCCAACACCATCAGGAGATGGGAATGGAGAATTTTCTCCTATTGGAGGGGCCCTTGCATATTTGAGAGGAGTACCTAAGTACTTGACCTTAAGATTTCAAGGTTCCATCTTGAATCAAAGGGTTTCTCTTCTGATTGATAGTGGGGCTAAAGACAATTTTATTGATGCCCAACTAGTGCAAAGGAGGGCAATACCCACTGAAGCTTTTGAGGGATTCTCTGTTTTGGTCCCAGGAGATAGAAAAATGCAATGCATGAATTATGTACCATCCTTATTAGTCACCATGGGAACATATGCATTGATTGATCACTTCTCTATGGTTGACATACCTGACACCAATGCGATATTGGGTGTTCAATGGTTGATTACATTGGGGAAAGTCACCACTGATTGGGAGGATTTGCAAATGAAATGGGTGGATAAGAAGAGAGGTGAGAATCAAATGATCAAAGGCATGCATAAATATCCCTCACATACAACTTCCACACAAAAAATAAAGATGGATTTGCACAGTGGAAGCAAGGACCTTACAGTCCCATCTATCATGCTCATGAGATTGCTACATGGGACACTATTATCTAGTAGCAAACCACCTGGGAGGCCACCTGATTCAGATTTTGTGGGAAATTTCTCACAACATGATGCTCCAAGCATAGATCCATGAGGTATGGGAGCATTGGAAGACAATGATACAGTGCTGGGAGTCTTGGGTAGGCTCAAGGAGGAGGGAGATCTTCTCCCAACATCATCATTACCCACTCTCATTTCAGATCCTGCACTGTGGGAGGATATGCATGGAAGGAATGACCTTCCAACATATACCTTTGGCATGGGAGATGTCAAGGAAGAGAGTAGACATATGACAAACACTTCTGTTGATAGATCATCAGCGCTGTCACTATGGGAGATTGATCCATATTGGAAATCCCAGCTGTTGGTGGATTATTCCAAGGATCTTCACACTTGCATGATACTTGATGAATAGCTGCATGAAGAGGGCTATTTAGTCCAAGAAGGAGTCATATATTATCATGGTAGAATATTCTTATCTAGAGCCTCCAAGCTCAAGAAGAAGTTACTACAAAGGGCCTATGAAGAGTTCTGTTTTAGCCATACATATTCCATGAGATTCTACAACATCATCATGAGGAGCTACACTTGGAAGGGCTTTGAAGGAGAACTATATCAGCATTTTCAAAGATGCATGTACCATGTGGAGATGGGACAACAACATAACTCTATAAAGGAGTTAATTCAACCATCTCTTTCTCTTGTTGAGGAAGGGGATAGATCTTTGCACCACTCCATTTGTTCAAGGAGGAATTTTGGTGAAGAATATGCTCATGTAAATAATGTTTCATTTGATTATTGTTTGCATTATTTCACCATGTATATGAAGGCCATGACTCCAAGGAGGATTATTTTACCTTATAAACTTCATAGCCAACTTTGGGCCACAAAAATTTCTAAACATGGCCACTCCCTTGGAGGACAAAGGGAGATTTTGTTTCATGATGGTGCATTCCTAAAGCACCAAATATATCTCACACTTTCAGCCATAGTGAGATGACTTGGACAGAAAGTAAGTGGAGGGGAAACCACTTACCACATCATGATCTGATGCAGTTAGGAGATGCACTGTGCTGGTTCCACATGTGGGACTATGACCCACCTCCATATGCACAAATTTTTGTTTGTATGTATGTAGTTTTGATCCCATACATTAATGATGTACTTGTAATTTTTATGGGGATGTATGGAGGGAGGATGGGAGGTATGTATGTGCCCTATGGGATGGAGATTCTCCATGTATCTTATGCTACATGTTTCAGGGAGAACATTGGGCAAACCATGTTTGTTTCATTTGAGCTATTGTCTCCTTATGGGATGGATTATTCACATCTCATGAGAAATTTGGAGGAGAAATTCATGGAGGGATGGATTGGTGAACACTTAGCTTATGGAGGAAGCTTATCACATGTTGGTGTCACCAATGGAGGAGGAGAAGAGTTGCAACACTCACCTTATCAGTTGCTTGAGGACAAGCAACATTTGGGAGGGGAGGACTGCAATATTCCTAATTAGTCATGAGCTAATTGGAATATTAAATTTTGTTTAATTACTTTGTTTAAAGAATAAAAGAGAAAAGGAGGTCCATAATACTCCTTAATAATGAATAAATCAATGCCAAATGTGAAAAGGCTAATCTTGGCTGTTAAATCAAGCACCCTTAGGTGTGAAAGGGGGTTGGATCATTTTGACTGGGTCAACCTTGACTAAATCTACAACACTATCATGGAGGAGTGGCCATAAATGAGGCACAACACAGTTTTAGATGGAGATGCCTTGTGTGAAAGAAGTAATCTCATTGGAAGTGGTTTAGGGTTTTCAAGCTCTTTACTTATAAAAAGAAGGGGATGGCAGCATTAGAAGGTTGTTGATGTTTATCATATTTTTTGAATAATTACTTTTTCAAAGTCAAACTAGTCATTATCCTAATGGCTATTTGAGCCATTTCTACATCTATTTATACTTAATGTATGGATCTGATCTCTCACATAGTCCTGATGATGAACCACACTAGTTGGTTCGAAACGCGTCGACCACGTTCCATTTCATGTGATTATTACCAAAAGAATTTTGCTAATTTAAATCAAATATTGTCAGATTTGGATATAGCCTTGAGAGCTGCCCCTACTATATTATGGGGCACACATAAGAAGATTATGGGATATTGGCAGGTATGTCGAATACTAATATGTATAAGGTTTGGATAAGTGGAAAAAAAAATGCAAAAGAAATATCATGGTGAAACTGACCCTAGAAGCATATCCAACTGTGCACTACAACATGGAAGGAGATTCCACAACAGGAATGGGTACATGGATTTATTCACAGATTAGAGATAATTCCTAAGAATTGGTACCTAGAAATAGAATTGCGACATGGTACTATGAATTGGGCCAATTTGGTTGATGGTTTTTACATTCAGTTTTGGAGATGAATGTCTAGGCATATATTCGGCCCTTCAGGTAGTAAAAGAGAAGATTTTCGAGGGTGTAACCACACTGACATGACAACAAATTAATTGGGCTACGCAGATAGAGTATGCACTAGAGTTTTATAACATTATTGCAGAAGATGAAGAAGATCCCCGCAACATTGACATCGTAGAATCATAAGGACACCGCGAAGTACAAGGGCTTAAGATAGAGATACTGAACATAAAAAGCCATTGAAGACCAAGAAGGTGAATATATGATCAGAAGAAGAGCCCAATTTTGCAATAGTAGGATATTACTGGGACAAGGAGACAATCAATAAAGTTACATAGCTATTCCATGAATATCAATAACTATTTCCCACTAAATTTTCAAATATGAAGGGAATATTAGGAGATATAGGGTCATAAATATTCCACTGAAGCCTTATCCGAAGGCAGTGAAGTAGAGACCTTACAGGTTGAACCCCCAAGTACAAGGAGAAAGTGAAGCTAGAACTTGATAAGATGATAACAACAAGGATTATTGAACCCGTCGAAGTGTCGAAATGGGTAAGTCCTATGGTGGTGTAGGAAAAGAAGACTCAAGGAGAGATTAGGATATGTGTTGACCTAAGGAAGTTGAATGATGCATATTTACATGATCCTTTTTCTACCCCTTTCACAGATGAAGTACTGACAATGTAGGAGGTCAGGAAGCCTATTCATTCCCTTATGGTTTCTCAAGGTATCATCAGATCAAAATTTCACCTGAAGATCGACATAAGACTACAATTGATATAGAATGGGGTTCATATTAGTATATAGTGATGCCTTTTGGATTGAAGAATTCCCCTTCTATATTTTCCAGAGTGGTGGTCGCATATTTTAAGGAGTACATTCACAAGTTTTTGGAGCTATACTTTAATGAGTGTACAATATTTGGACCGTTGAACAAACATGTTGGAAATTTGAGGCTTATGCTTGACACTTGCAAACAATATTGTATCTATCTGAATTTGAAGAAGTGCATATTATGTGTACACTTAAGTATATTGTTGGGGAATATTATTCGTAAGAAAGGATTGATGGTGGACCCTACTAAGATTTTTGTCATTGTGAACTTGGACCCACCTAAGAAAGTCAGAGAGTTGCGCACTACGTTGGGACATACAGGGTATTACATAAATTTCATTAAGGGGTATGCATAGATCACTGCGCCCATGGATTTTTTTTTAAAGAAGGATGTAACTTTTCAATGGGATGAAGAATTCTAAAAGGGCCTCGACATATTAAAAAGGAAGATTGTAACTGTGCCTATCTTAGTATTGCTTGATTGGAATAAGGAATTCCATGCCCATGTAAATGCCTCTTGCATAGATTTGGGAGTGGTATTGGCACAACTTGGTGAAGGAGAAATTGATCATCCTTTAGCTTTTGTAAGCAAGAAGTTATCTAAAGCTGAGAATTGTAACTACACCACCACAAAAAGAGAAGGATTGGCCATGGTGTATGCTCTGCAGAAGTTAAGACATTATTTGTTGGGATCACATTTTAAGTTGTTTACAGATCAATATGCATTAAATTATTTGGTTAATAAGCCTGTCCTAGGAGGGAATATGTACAGATGGTTATTGTTATTTTAGGAGCATGATTTTGAAGTTTTTGTTAAAATAAGAAGCTGGTTGAATGCAGGACCTAACCATCTGTCAATATTGGAAATAGGAGAAGAACCAACCATCATAGAATATAATCTGCCTCATGCACAATTATTTGCAATCAGAGTAGCATACATTATTCAATTTTTTACCATATCGATGGCTGCTTCAAATATACTACGCAACAAAAGAAATAATTGGTGGTAAATGCAACCGATTTTTCACTTATAGTAGACCAACTATATAATATGGGACCGAATGAGATTCTGCGCAGATATGTTCCTAAACACGAAAGATCAATGATTCTAGCAGAAGCTCATAGAGGCGCAATTGATGGAAATTATGCAGGAAAAGATACCGCGTAGAATATTTTGAGAGAAGGATTGTGGTGGCCTACACTAGATAAGGATGCAAAGGAGTATTGTAGAGCATGTGATGTGTGTCAAAGAACATGGAAGCCTTCTAGAAGGGATGAGATGCCATTAGTTCCACAAGTGACATTGTAGGATTTTGATAAGTGGGCTATTGATTTTGTTGGACCTATCAATCCACTTGGGAATAAGACTGGTGCAAGGTACATAGCTACTGCAACTGATTACTTTAAATGATGGGCTAAAGCACAAGCATTAAGGAACTGCAACAAAGTTTATTTTTGAATACATATTGTTTAGATTTTTCTTTTCGATGATGAGTGATCAAGGTTCACACTTTCTGAATAAGATTATTGAAGCATTGACTGAGGAGTTCCAATTCTATCATCATAAGAGTACTCGCTATCACCCTCAGAATAATGGAATGTTAGGGGTCCAAATTATGCAATGTCAATAGAGATGATTGGGACATCAGAATTCCAGCTGCATTATGGGTTTATAGGACCACATGCAAGAAGTTGACAAGAAAAACACCCTTTAGGTTGGTGTATGGGAAAGAAGTTGTGATGCCCATGGAGTACACTATGCCCAACTTAAGGATTGTAACCTTTATAGATATGGAAGACCCTGAAACAATAGAGTAAATAATTTCACAGTTGATTACCTTAGAAGAAGACAGATTTGTAGTAGGATTCCATCAGCAGGTGCAAAGGGCAAGAGAAAAGGCTTAGCATGACAAACATATCAAGAAGAATATGTTCAAGGTAGGAGACTGATGTAGGAGCATTAGAACTCAAATTAAATTTAATTTTTTGACTAGCCTAAGGATGGTTTAAGTTGTAAATATTGTAATATTCTCTTGTAAAATGTTTAAATTCCTAGAAAACATAAATAGGTGATATTCTAGTTGACATTTGTAAACATATCCCTAGAAGAAAGGGATATTAGAGAGGATAATTGCTTTTTATGCTCAAGGGATTAGATTAGTCATAAATTAGAGATAGGAAGGATTTCTTTTAATAGAGTTTGTTGCAAAGTCATAGGAGTCAATTATGAGAGCTGGATAAGCTCCATTGTAATTATAAATTCAATTATAAGCTCAAAGGAAGGTAGAGATAAATTAAAATGATGAAAAACAAGTAAGAGAGGAGAGACCAATTAAAATGATGAAAATCAGGTCAGAGAGGAGAGGACAATCTAAACATAGAAGATTAGGCAAGAGGGAAATATATACGAAGAAAATAGGCCAAAAGTAGAGTAAAGAGGAGAGAGACAAGAACATAGACAGTTCTATTGAAGAGAAAAAGGGCCATGTAAAGGCACATCAGGCCAAAGACATAATGTAAATAGGTTTTTATAGTATATGCACAATTTATTTGATTAATGAGAAATTGAGATTCATTGCGATCGTGTTTTGTCTCTTTTACGAGCTGAGTGATCCGTAATTGAGAAAAATTGATATCTATGAAATAATTAACTGATTGTGTGAATTCTGATGAATGAATAAATATTTACTGTGTGAAAAATACTTAATGGCTGGGTAGAATCACTATGTGATTCTAGTTTGGAGTAATTGGATGAGAGTGAGACTAATGAGAGTGAGAGAAGACTGATAAACCTATGTGCAGGCCAAGAAAGAGAAAAAAAATGAATTCTAGATTCAAAGAACGAATACTCAATGGTATTCTGGGTTGAAAATAGTATGATAAGTGTGCAACGACGTGAAGGCCGTAGATCTAAGTGAGAATCATAAGAGAAAGCTCAGGAGGAGTAGTGAGTGGAGAACACAGAGTAATAGAACATCGGTAGGCGAAATTATTAAGGCATAAAACCCTTAGAATATTTCCAAAGGAGAAAATGGATGGTGAGGATTAAATTGAAAATATCAGCTTGAAGATAGATGGTTCATACCTCATTACAAATTAAATTGTGAAAGTGCCGAAGTGGATACGTGTCGGGTGGTGGTCCATGCACATATCGCATAGCGCATGCGATATGGCATAACAGTTAACAAAGGAAAGCAAAAGTGCGAAGTGCTGAAGTGCGATGAGGTATGTTTGTGGTTTACTGAAGTGTGACAAGAGTTAAAAGTGCGAAGTGCCGATGCAATAAATAACGCACATTGTATGTGATAAGATATTGCGACGATCAGATGAATTGAAAATTGGCGAAGTGCGATAGGGAGAAACTCGTGAAGTGTGAAGTGCGAAATGTTATAATCGTCGATGTGAAAAATGTAATATTTACTGATTTAATAAATTGACATAACTGTGATATTGCGCTAAAGTCTGGGAAATGTGCTACAATGTATGTGATATGGATTAAATGTGATATGGTTTAATGTTGCAATGCGATATATGCGATGCCATGAGAAATGTAAAGAAGGCGGCCATGATATAAAGGTAAAGCGTATTGTCAGTATATCTAAGTTTTGAACTTGAACCACTTTTATTATAAAGCTTGCGCACATGCATAAACAATGTTAATGTTTAATATATAAAGTTGGTTCTGTTGGGTTTTGTAATTAAAACTCTCGGAGTTATTTGGGAACCCATTCTTTTGGGTGAAAATAAAGAAGCATGACTCCATAATGTTAATATGGGTAATTAGTGGGGTTAATTCCACAAACCCTGTATCATTTGGTATCAGAACATAATATTTATGATGACGCAATTTTTGCTGCATCATTGATTGGTATCAGAGCTGGTTAAAACACTTTTGAAGGTTAAAGCTTGGTTAAAACTCGACGGTTCGTGAAATATATTTTTAATTAAAGTAGAATTGTGCAGAATGCAAGTGTGATTGCAGAAGAAAGAGAAGATCAGTAAAGAAAATGTGCTTTGCAGAAAATTGACAGAGATATTTCAAAGAGGAGATCAAGTTATTTGAATCTGATAAGCAGAAGGCATAGCAGAAGATGGGATTAAGTGATACTCTTAAGAAGAGATTGCATAAGCATAAAGAAAGCACAATGATGGGTGTTTTATTGTGGAGAATGGAGATTCACTCGAATGTAAAGAGTGGATGGATACTGCTTGTGAAGTCATGCAAGTATTGTTTTATTTAACTCTGATTTGAGTTTTTCAGGATAAAATATAGATGGAATATTGATAGTTACAGCTAATAAAATATCTCAACAAAAGAAGATCAAGCCTTGAGAAGAAATGATGAAGGAAGCCAGTAAGAGTTTCTGAGTGAAAGAATAGTGTGGCTAGAACCTAGTATTTCATTATGATTGAAATACAAGAGGAAAATTGTGTTCTCAAAAGTGTATATGAGTTGAAGCCTAGAAGGAGTAGAGGAATGCTCAAAGAAAGTTCTAGAGAGGGGACTAATGGCCAAGTACAAAGGAAAGCTTGGTGAGGTAAGTTGTAGTAGGGAGGAATTGTTATTGCAGAGGCTTAAGTACATCTCATAGTGAGTGAGGAACTCATAAATATCGAGAAGAATATGACTACTGATAGTCATAGTAGAGGTTCAGAGAGAGACAACAATAGAATAAAAGTGAAGAAAGAAGATGTCAAAGAAATTGACTTATGGAAAATGAGTGATGAAGAATATGACAGAGAAAATGTTGAGATAAGAATGCAATTTAATTTGCTGATGAAGTTGTTCCAGAGGAGTAAAGAAAACCAGAGGAATGGTTACATAATGAGAAAAAAAATGAAGTGGCATAAGCTACAAGAGAAGAGAGAGAAATAGGTGAATATGTAGTTAATAGAGGAGTTGAGGAAGCTTGAGTAGATTATAGATGTTCAATTGAGGATGGAGAAGCTCAAAGGAGTGGTTCTACATCAAAATTAAGTTGCTGGAGAAGAGCAAGTTTCTTTTGATCTTGAAGATGGAGCGATGATGTTTGAATCATCAATTGAGGCAACTAAGCCCGATGATTTTGAAATTAATAATTTGCGGATGTTTGTAGGTGATGTCAAAGAAGATGAAGAATAGAGACATAATTTGAATTTTGAGACAATTAGATCTCATAAGTAAGCTCATACATAATTGGAGGAAAATATTATTTTTCAACATAATGTGTAATATTCCTTTTTCAGGACTGCTCATGAATCATGCATTTCCAACAACATACACAATAAAACAATGAAATTATCACTTGGATCCTATAGACACATCCATATATCATCTAAATACAAGAGGAGATAAGAAAGAAATGAAACTAGGTGGGTTAAACAGACCTCCCACACTAGTGTAGCTGAAAATGACTAAAAACCCCAAAATTGCATTTTACTAGAGTTGGTGCATAAAGTGAATGCGTAGTCTTATGAGGGTTATAACTCAGAAAATAAGAGGAAAAATAGATCTACTCATATATTAATGAATAATACTAAAGAACAAAGATCTAGTCTCCTCATACAAAATACAACAGAAACCGGCAAGGGTTTCTTGTCAAACACTCTGCATACAAAATGTGATATTCAGTAATTTACTGAATCACCACTGCAACACTGAATAAAATGAGTGTAAAAGGCTGGAAATATGTCTTATCTGATGTATATCCCTCAAGGGATTCCTCCCATGAAAGGATGAACCTCTCAATCACAAGGAAACTCAGCAACGGAGCCACCAAACCATGCACTGAGCACTGCCTCCAAAATGACGCATTCCCTAGCATAAACAGTGTTGGGAATGTATGGGAAATGTGTGGTCTGATACCACAGATCTGAAATAAGCTCTGGAGCTCCCCAAACAGATCTCTAAAGTGAAGGAAAGATTCCTCCAATGAGAAACTATCTCAAAAGCCGGGATTCGAATCCCTTCCACTACTGCACCCAGCAACACTGCACAATCTCTAGCAAATATGTGCTGATGAAGATGGCTGAAGCTTGGCCTAAAAACCTGATGTGCAATGATGAATTAAAACTATCCCAATGAGGCTCCTCAAAGGAAATAGGTGGGATTCCCGCCCGGGAACACCCAGTGCTAAAAAACACTGCAGCTTTGCTAAGCAGCAAAGCAGCAACAAGTCTTGAAAGACAAGAATAATAAGCTAGAACAGAATGAATAATTTTTCCATCCTCTTCATTATATAAGACATGATTTTTCTTTCCCTTGGCCCCACTCAATTAGGTTACTTCTAACCCAAGTTACATATCCCTCCAAAATTGCATTATCCATCCTAGGATTCCTCCTTCACAAAAACTGCACTGTTGACTTAGTCAAAGCAGCTTCATTTTATCTCTGTTCACACATGGAGGTGTTTTATTAGTCTAGAAATAATGTCCCCTTTCACACTTGGAGTGTTTTTATCCTCCTTAGGAGACTTATGGGCTTTCCTACCCATTTATTCACTAGCTACAACTGCTGTTAACTCTAATGTTCCATTTAGCTTTGAAGCTAAAATTTTGGAACATTACAGTCCTCCCCTCCAAAATATTTGCTTGTCCTCAGGAAAATACATAAGGAGAAAAAAATTTCTCCCCTCTTCCTCATGTGGCCTCCATCAATAGCATCCATCACTGTATCAAGAGAATCTGCAAATATATTGTCATCCAATGCTCCCTCCCAAGTGTGCAAAACCAAAGTGTCCACATCAATTAAAGGTGGAAAGTGTGAATGGAAACCTGCTAGCTATCCCATGGCCTCCACAAAGTAGGATTGATGATCATCATGGTGAATGAGTGCCTCCCTCACCCATGCTATCATCCAAATGAAGTGAGTCACCCTCCAACATGGTAACTCATGGAAAGTCTCCTCCACCTTGTGCTCCTGAAATGTAGGTGGGATGAATGAATGTACATGATAGGCAGGAGGGCTTATCCCATGCTGTCCTCCTATCTACTCATGATAAGTGTAGAGGGCATGCTGATATTGGGCTGAAACATGATGGCCCTCCACTGGCAAGAAGAAGATTGAGCCTCCAAGGACTCTTCCTCCAAAATCATGAGACATGCCAACCCATCTCATTCCATTCAAGATGAATGGAACATCATCACCACATGGAATCAAAATCAGAAAATGGCTGAATGTTATGTGCAAGTTTGGATGATACATATGGTCTCTTTGGTGGATACAACACAGTTCCTTCAACTGCTGATGTAGAGCATCAAGTGGCAAGTTGTCCTTCCAAGAATTTGCAGCTATGTATGTTAGCTCATCTACTATGAAGTAGTAAGCCACAATATATACCAGCTGTGCACAATCAAAGCAATAAAACACTTGCCCAAATTCATGTAAAGATGTGTCATCAACATCACAAGATTTGGCCCCAAAGTGACCATGAAACCCATAAATAATCTTGCTCTCATGTGGAGCAATGAACTGTTTACATATGGTGAGAAAGTACAAATACTCAATAGAGTAATCAACAAGCACATCAATGTATTTCTTACCATGCATCATGTGGGAGCTGAAAGTGAGGTCCATGTATAAGTTCCCCCATGTGGATTCCCTCACAAAAATCTGCAAGAAGAAGGGACACACATAATCTTTGGAACACTCCATCAATAAGAACACACTCCCATGTGACAACGTTGTAGGCCTTAGGAATAAGGCTCCATGACTTATCCCTTTTACATTCCTCATGCCAAAGCCATCCACTATCATGCTGCTATGTGAGAAGATCATCTTCCGACATGGAAGTCTCTCATGATCCTCCAACACTAAAGGGTAGCCTCCTTGCACCATGAATGTGCCTTTCTTCTCATTAGAAACATCATGAAAAGTATGGGAAGAATTTTTCCCATACCCTCCCAAGTGCAACCATAGCAACAACAACTTTTGCTGCTGCCTCATCTCTCCCTCATACAAGCCATAGAGTAAGGTCCTGAAGGTCAACTTGTATGATGCCCCATACCAACAAGTCTTCTGCTGCTCTATCATATGGGTGCCATGCCATCCAATTGGTTCTTCTCTCCATACAAAGCTTCCCTTGAGAAAAAACACATCAGCAATACATGGAAGCAAAATACAATAAAAACAAGTTGCCAAGTGACAAACAGAGAGTAAATCATGGTCCCTCTCATTGAACAAGCGCAGTGCATCCTTGGCCTGCATCAAAATAAGAAATAACAAGTGCTTTTCCAACCACTTGTTTGCTGCCACAACCATCTCATAAGATGAAAACATGAAGTTACAAGTTGGTGCCAATGGTGAACACCCAGATACATGTGTTCTCCCCAAAAAACCATAAAAAAGATAGCCAAAGTCAATGCTACAAGTAGCTACAAGTACATAACCATACAATATGCAAGAAGAGATGATTCTTCTTGTTACATCATGATGCTCAAATAAGGAAAAGAAGTACAATACAAAATATGAAATTATACCTCCTCCATCATGTACTTGAAGTCTTGAGCTAAAATGGTTCAACTAGAAATTCTTCCTCACTCCCAATGAGTAGGAAGGTGGCTGTGACCTCCTCTCTATCACCATCCATGCTATGCATCTCTCCATATGCTGAAATATGTCATGTTGAATGCCCTCCCAAGTGAACTCCTCCATCAACTAGAAATATGCATCAAAGTGCATAGAAGAGAAGTCCTCATGTGCTGCATGTAACAATTTCTCCTTGAGACTAGAAGCTCTAGTCAAGAAGACTCTGCCATGTAAATAGATGACCACATCATCCACAATGTATCTGTCATCTCCATCCGGGTCATCAATAATCATGCATGCACCAAGATCCTTGGAGTACTCTACCAAAAGCTGAGACCTCCAATAAGGATCAATCCTCCTCAAAGACAACACTGGTGATCTAGCATGTGAAGCTCTCCTTATGTTGCTACCTACTACTTTGACATCCCCCATGCCAAATTCTTCCCCAAAACTCTTCACCTCTCCAAAATCCAAGAGTGGTGAAACCAAAGACAAGACATATCTCATCAACTGTAGATCAGGTGGCCTCCCAGGTGGAATGCCTCCATGTAGTGAGACATCAATGTCAAGAGTAGACTACTCATGTGGTTGGGAAACCTTTCCCTTGCTCTCACAACGCAATACAGTCTACCTCCTCTTTGCACTAGCTTTCTGAAATAGAGAAGGGTGTGTGCTCCTCATCAACTGATGTTGCTCTTCCTCCCTACCTCCTCCTTCCAACTGCAATGCTGCACAATCATGCTGCTCACTGATTGTGCTTGGACCTCTATGTATGAGATCTTGGGGAACTTCTTGTAAGGATACAAGAATCCCTCCTGTTGGAGCATGTGCTCCTCCCTCCTCTGCATGAGGCAATGGATGTGTTCTAGATGTGACAGCACTGTTGCCCTCTTCTTCATCAATGTGTGTAGGAAACATCTCAACAATTGGATCCCTTTGCGAAAAAGTGATCCCCATGCTCTCTTGTTCAAGAATATGAACTAGAGGTTTTGCTTCCGGCAATGTGTAATGCAAGACATCAGCTCCTCCCATGGTTTTATGAAATGGAGTTTCCTCCATCACATGCAAGGGTTTTGTTTTCTCAAGTTTTCCTTGCTCATGTGTCTTAGGAAGTTTTTCACCAAACCTCTCCATCAATGTTTTTATGAATCTTGTATAAGAGAAAGTGTTGGCATTATTTACGGAATAAGATTCAAAAATCCACCATGCATGAGCCTTACCTCTGAAATGCAGCACTGCAACTCTGATGGCTTCATCTTCGGAAATGTGGTGCAGCTGTAAATAAGAGTCTAGCTTCTTCACCCAAGCTCCAGCTAAACATGTTGGTGATCCGCAAAAAGAAGATAGAAGAAATATATCTGTGTCCTACTGCTTGCTCTTCCCCATTTGGATCTTGCAAAACTCCTAGAAATCAGTATGATCTCTAAACCTCTCAGTTTGAGATTCATACTCATGCAACAAATCACTAAGAGTTCTCCTCTTAGGCATTTTTCCTCCTCCTAGCTCTGGGCACTTGACTACACTGTGCATCATGGAGTGCAGCTGCATGCTCACACTCACCATGTGCAAATCTAGATTAAGCTCTAGATTCAACCTCCTTTTGAGATCCCATATCCAATCTCATTTTCTTCAGCTCTCCTTGAAAGCTCTGCATAGATTTTGGAAGAAGCTTTGTGAGCTTGTCCTCATTTTCCCTTTCACATACTTAATATTTCTAGCTTCTGTCCATCCATCCTTCCTCTGATAGCTGGATCTCACAGGCTGAGCCAGAGATCATGCTTTGATACCACTGTAATATTCCTTTTTCAGAACTGCTCATGAATCATGCATTAAAAATGCATTTCCAACAACAGATACAATAAAATAGTGAAATTATCACTTGGATCCCATAGATACATCCATCTGGCATCTAAATACAAGAGGAGATCAGAAAGAAATGAAACTAGGTGGGTTAAATAGACCTCCCACACTAGTGTAGCTGAAAATGACTAAAAACCCCAAAAATGCATTTTACCGGAGTTGCTGCATAAAGTGACTGCGCAGTCTTATGAGGGTTATAAATCAGAAAATAAGAGGACAAATAGATCTACTCATATATTAATGAATAATACTAAAGAACAGAGATCTAGTCTCCTCATACAAAATACAAAAGAAACTGGCAAGGGTTTCTTGTCAAACACTCTGCATTCAAAATGTGATATTCAGTAATTTACTGAATCACCACTGGAACACTGAAGCACATGAGTGTACAAGGCTGGAAAGATGTCTGATCTGTTGTAGATCCCTCAAGGGCTTCCTCCCATGAAAGGATGAACCTCTCAATCACAAGGAAACTCAACAACGGAGCCACCAAACCATGCACTGAGCACTGCCTCCAAAATAACGCATTCTTTAGCAGAAACAGTGTTGGGAATGTATGGGAAATGTGTGGTCTGATACCATAGATCTAAAATAAGTTCTGGAGCTCCCCAAATAGATATCTCAAGTGAAGGAAAGCTTCCTCCAATGAGAAACTAGCTCAGAAGCTGGGATTCGAATCCCTTCCACTACTGCACCCAGCAACATTGCACAATCTCTGGAAAAGCTGTGCTGATGAAGATAGCTGAAGCCTAGCCAAAAAACCTGATGTGGAATGATGAATTCAAACTCTCCCATTGATACTCCTCAAAGGAAAGAGGCGGGATTCCCGCCCGAGAACACCCAGTGCTAAATAGCATTGCAGCTTTGCTAAGAAGCAAAGCAGCAAAAAATATTGGCAGACAAGAATAATAAGTTAGAACATAATGAATAATGCTGCCATCCTCTTCCTTATATAAGACATGATTTTTCTTGCCCTTGGCCCCACTCAATTAGGTTACTTCTAACCCAAGTTACATCTCCCTCCAAAATTGCATTATCCATCCTAGGATTCCTCCTCCACTAAAACTGCACCGTTGACTTAGTCAAAGCAGCTTCATTTTATCTCTGTTCACATATGGAGGTGTTTTATTAGGCTAGAAAGAATGTCCCCTTTCACACTTGGAGTGTTTTTATCCTCCTTAGGAGACTTATGGGCTTTCCTACCCATTTATTCACCGTCTATAGTTGCTGCTAACTCTAATGTTCCATTTAGCTTTGAAGCTAAAATTTTGGAACATTACATAATGCTAAAGTTGAAAGCAGAGGAAGTTTGGCTTATGATGACATCCAAAAGCAAGAAGAAGTGGAGAAGGATATAAAACAACCAAGTGAAGGTCTTGAGGAGGCTGAGAAGAAGACCATTGAAGATTTTTTGAGTCATGTAGAGGACTTGGAACAAAAAGAGGATTTGATGACTTAATAATCAAATAAGACTATTGGGTCTTGTGGTTTTAAAAATGAAAAATTGTGTGTGATTACAGGTGATAGATAGTCACTGGAAGCTGTTATAAAGATGAAGGAAGAAAAATAAATGTGCAAAAAAATTTCAAAGAGGCAAGATCAAAATTGTATTATGATGGAGGATGAGGCTATGCTATCTCATGAAGATACCCAAGGGAAAGCACATGTAAAATTGGTTAGTGAATGGGAGAAAGAATTGGAGTTATTAGAGGATTGGATGAAATCACTAGTAGATATGAAAGAACCTGATGAAGATTGAAAAGAATCTATAGTAGAGGAATAGAATGTTGACAAAGGCAAAAAATATTTCATGCAATGTAAGATTGTTGGGGTATGTGACAGCATTTTTTCTGTCATGGAAAAGCAGTGAATAAGACATCCTAATGTCTTATATGTCTTTGAAGGACGTGGAGAAGAAAAAGAAGGCAACAAGAGTTTTGAAACTCATACACAAGGGAAAGGACAATGACAAAAAAAAAATTTGGACAAAGAAATAGAAAATTTTATTAATCTTATGAGGAAGAAAGATAAGTAAATAAGTTGCATAAGAAGAAGAAAAACAATTAGTTGTATGAAAGTATGGATTGTAACAAATGTTGAAGGAAATTTCAATGGAGTGTTACAAACTAAGGTATGGAAACTAGGAGAATCAAGGAAGAATAGAAGAGTATGTGGAAAATAGTTGAAAGGAGCAAGGAAATCACTAAAGAATAAAGTATGGGATCCAGGTGGACAAAGATTGGAACACATGATCTGGAGATCATGATTCTTTTTTTTACTTTGGGAGTTTGATTTATGAGCATTAACACTCAAATTAAATTTAATTTTTTGATTAGCCCAAGGAGGGGTCAAGCTATAAATATTGTAATATTCTCTTATAAAATGTTTAAATTCCTAGAAAACATAAATAAGGGATATTCTAGTTGACATTTGTAAACATATCCATAGAAAAAAGGGATATTAGAGAGGATAATTTCTTTTTATGCTCAAGATATTATATTAGTCATAAATTAGAGATAGGAAGGATTTCTTTTAATAGAGTTTGTTGCAAAGTCATAGGCATCGATTGTGAGTGCTGGATAAGCTCTATTTTAATTATAAATTCAATTATAAGCTCGAAGGAAGGCAGAGACCAATTAAAATGATGAAAATCAGGTTAGAGAGGAGAGACCAATTAAAATGATGAAAATCAAGTCATAGAGGAGAGGCCAATCTAAACAAAGAAGATTAGGCAAGAGGCTAATCTAAACGAATAAAATAGGCCAAAAGTAGAGTAAAGAGGAGAGAGCTGAGAACAAAGAGGGTTCTGTTGAAGAGAAAAAGGGCCATGTAAAGGTGCATCAGGCCAAAGACAGAATGTAAACAAGTTTTTATTGTGTATGCACAATTAATTTTATTAATGAGAAATTGAGATTCATTGCGATTGTGTTTTGTCTCTTTTACGAGCCGAGTGATACGTAATTGAGAAAAATTGATATCTGTGAAATAATTAATTGATTGTGTGAATTCTGATGAATGAATAAATCTTTACTGTGTGAAAAAGACTTAATGGTTGGGTGGAATCATCGTGTGATTCCAGTCTGGAGTAACTGGATGAGAGTGAGACTAATGAGAATGAGAGAAGACTAATAAACCTATATGCAGGCCAAGGAAGAGAAACAAATCTGAATTCTAGATTCAGAGAACGAATACGCAATGGTATTTTGGGTTGAAAATAGTGTGATAAGCATGCAACAACATGAAGGTCGTAGATGAAAGTGAGAATTATAAGAGAAAGCTCAAGAGGAGTAGCGAGTGGAGAAGACGAAGTCATAGAGCAGCAACAGGTGAAATGATTAAGGCATAAAACCCTTAGAAGATTTCCAAAGGAGAAAATGGACGATGAGGATTAAATCGCAAAGATCAACTTAAAGATCGATGGTTCAAACCTCATCGTATATTAAATTGTGAAAGTGTCTAAGTGGATACATGTCGGGTGGTGGTCCATGCGCATATCGCATAGGGCATGCGATGTGGCATAACTGTTAATGGAGAAAAGTAAAAGTGCAAAGTGCCGAAGTGCGACGAGGTAAGTTTGCGGTTTGTCGAAGTGTGACAGGAGTCAAAAGTGCAATGTGTCGATGCAATAAATATCACACATCGCATGTGATAAGATATTGCGGCAATCAGAGGAATTGAAAATTGGCGAAGTGCGATAGGGAGAAACTCGTAAAGTGTGATAGGGAGAAATTATCAAAGTGCAAAATGTTATAATCACCGATGTGCGAAATGTAATATTTGTCGATATGCGAAATTAGCATAATTGCGATATTTTGCTGAAGTATGGGAAATGCGCAACAGTGTATGTGATAAGGATTAAATGTGATATGGCTTAATGTTGCAATGCAATATGGTTCAGCAATACCATATGCGATGCCACAGGAAATGTAAAGAAGGCGACCTTGATATAAAGGTAAAGCATATTGTTGGTATATCTAAGTTTTGAACTCGAACCATTTTTATTATAAAGCTTCCGCATATGCATAAATAATGTTAATGTTTAATATATAAAGTGGGTTCTGTTGGGTTTTGTAATAAAAACTCACAGAGTTATTTGGGAACCCATTCTGTTGGGTGAAAATAGAGAAGCATGACTCCATAATGCTAATGTGGGTAACTAGTCGGTTTAAGTCTGCAAACCCTGAATCATTTAGTATCAGAACATGAGATTTATAAAGATGTAGTTTTCCTGCGTCATTGATTGGTATCATAGTTGGTTAAAGCTCTTTTGAAGGTTAAAGCTTAGTTAAAACTCGACAGTTGGTGAAATCTCTTTTTAATTAAAGCATAATTTTGCAGAATGCAAGTGTGATTATGAAAGAAAGAGGAGATCAGTAAAGAAAATGTGCTTTGCAGAAAATTGATAGAGATATTGCAAAGAGGGATTAGGTTATTTGAATCTAATAAGAAGAAGGCGTGGCAGAATATGGGAGTAAGTGATACTCTTAAGAAGCGATTGCAAAAGCATAAATAAAGCACAACGATGGGTGTTTTATTGTGGAGAATGGAGATTCACTCGAATGTAAAGAGTGGATGGAGACTGCTTGTGAAATCATGCAGGTATTGTTTTATTTAACTCTGATTTGAGTTTTTCAGGATAAAATACAGACTGAAGATTGATAGTTGCATCTAATTAAGTATCTCAACAAAAGAAGATCAAGCCTTGAGAAGCAGTGATGAAGGAATCTGGTAAGAGTTTCTAAGTGAAAGAAGAGTTTGGCCAGAACCTAGTATTTCATTGTGATTGAAATGCAAGAGGACAGTTGTGCTCTCAAAAGCACAGATGAGTTGAAGCCTAGAAGGAGCAGAGGAATGCTCAAAGAAAGTTCTAGAAAGTGTTGGGAAAACGAAGTACCTACAAAAGTAGTATAATTGGCTAAGTAATGAAACAACAGGGTTCGGTACAATTGGGTTGGGTATCTGTGAAAGGAATTTCTTGATGATTTCCGTGAAGTCCATGAGAAAGATACAACCTTTCACTACGCATGGTTGATTATGATTATAACAATGCTGGCATGGAAAGAATCAGAGGAGTCACAGTTTCTTGTGGTAGAAGCAGATGTATGTGAAAATGTGTGGTATGCCTCACTCTGGTATACCAATGAGCCATCGTGCACACAAGAGAATAAAATAATTTTGTCTTATATCACATGGATTTGCACATGCTGGTGAACCAACATCCTTGATTTTCACCAAGCTTGTATGAACATTATAATGTTGTTGCAAATTTCAAGGCCGATTTTCACAGAGTGTTTGTGTAGGCTCGAAGGGATGCAATGAAGACATGAAATCCTATACCATACTTGGTTACTGAAGATGATCTTGCTACACTAATACAGTAGTGGCCCGCAGAATGGATGATGCGCTGGAGGAAGAGGCAAACGGTAGCAAGATAGATGAAGAAACATTGGAGCATGGAGGCCAGAGTGGAAAAGACAAGGAAGATAAGAACAAAGAGGAATCAGAGAAAGACCAAGAGAAGGAACATTATGAGTGATTCATATTTATGTAGGAACGCAATAGAATAAACATATAACCATAAATACAAATATGCAGTGGAAATAACACTTCATTTCATTAATATCAAAGAACTGAAATTTGCTTACAGACAAAATGGAAATAAACTAGCTAGGGCACTGGTAGCTATCTCTGAGAAGAGATGTGGCAGTTACAGGCCTCTGAACTGAGTTACAATGAGGCTTGAGGGCCTATTTATTATTTAGAAAAAATGGAAAACCCTAACCCTAGGAGATGAAGCACCAAAACTATGGGCCCCGTTTGGGTAAATTGGTGTTTCAACTTCCCGAGGACGTAACTTTGGCATATGATCTCCGTTTGATGTGAACCATACCTCGTTAGAATCATCTATCTGAGGAATAAAAATTTTGAGTGAGAAACATCGGCTCATGGACCCATGTTGCTCCCGGTTCTCCCAAAAAACGTCGTTTAGGGCCTCAAAACGACTCCAGAAGTTCAGGACCCGAAAAACTGCTAAAAATAGTAAGTTGTGCTGAAACTGAAAAATTGAAAGAGATAATGGTGGGGCCCCAAGTGGAATAGGTGGGTGGCTACCAATATCCACCTGGATCATTCCTCCCCCCTTAGGAAGAAATTGTCCCCATTGCGTTGAGTTCCTCCATGAGACGAGGAAACTTCTGCTAAACTTGGTCCCTGGTGAACCACTTGCCTTGGTGCAGGAGTTGGCTAGCTTTGACAACCCAACACAGTTGGATCTTCTGTTGGCGAGTGTTCCTGATTTGCATGTCCTTGATACAATTTGTGGTGGCTTGTTCCATGTAGTTTGGGTTTAACTCTTTTGGTGTGAGTTCTTCTGCAATCTCGGAGGTGTCCAGTAGAGGTGGGAAGTAGGGATGAAGGAAGTCTACGTTGAATACAGGGTGCAGAACAAGGAATGGTGGAATACTGAGCTTGAAGGCATTGTTCCCTATAGCCTTGGTGATGGTGTATGACCTGTATCAAAGTGGGCAAAGCTTGTGATGGGGTCGAGTGAGGTGATCCTTCTGCAAATGTAGCCACACTTTGTCGCTGACCTAGAAGTTGTGTGGCACCCGATGTTGATCATGGAATTGATTATACTTAGCATTGGCTTTGTCCAATATTTCATGAACCTATTGGTAGATGTGCTGAATGTGCTTGATGAAGCTTCTTGCTTTGTCAACTTCAGACTGGACATGAGCCGAATCGACCTGAGTAGCCGCAAATGGCATGGCTACGTCAATGGGACATAATGGCTGGAATCCCAAGCCCACCTAAAAGGGGCTATGGCCGGTTGAGATGTGAAGACCCTGACTATAATTGTGTTGTACATAGGGGAGGCTTTCATCCCATGTGCGTGGATGCTTTGAATTATACATGTGAAGAATGTATACAATCATTCTGTTGAGGACCTCTGTCTGGCCATCTATTTAGGGATGGAAAGCTGTGGAATTGGTGAGCTTGGTGTCCAACATTGAACAGAGGCTAGACCAAAATGTTCTGAGGAACCTGCTATCCTGATCTGATATGATAGACTGTGGGATCCCAAAGTGCACCCAAACTCGTTCAAAGAGGAGTTTAGCAGTGGCTTCTGTTGTGATATTCTTCTTGCAGGCCACCATAATGGCCATCTTCGAGAATCTGTTGATGACCATGAAAACACAGTCATTTCCATGCTTAGTAGAAGGTAGGCCCGGCATGTAATCCATGGAGATGGATTCCCAAGGTCGACTAGGGGTAGGTAGCAGAGTATATAGGCCTCGCTTCTTGATGGTCGGTTTGGTAATGGCGCAAGCAGTGCAGGATCTGATGCACTTCCCGACATCCTGGTGATACCTAGACTTCAAGTCGATCTTGCTGAAATATTTCGCCCCTTTGATTTGGTCCAGAAGGTCATCAATTCGTGGGATTGGGTACCTATTTTGGACAGTGATCTTGTTGTAATATCCCGAAATAGGGAAAATCTACAACAATGGGAATATCTTAAGATATTCCAAAAGTGGAGCTACAAAAATTCATGAACATAATAATGAAAGATTAGTGTGCATCAATTCAGAAAATGTAAGAAGATATAAATAGCCATCATATTAAATCATAGCAGCAAATGTATACAATATCTTGAGGAAACACTCACTCAAGCTAGGCAATGCAAGCCTCAAGAAACATGTACGTGGAAAAAATAAAGAACACTGCTACATAGAAAAATGCCCAAGGCTATGACAACGCAGTTTTATTAGAGGAACTACTACTGGGAAGTGTCAATACAAAAATATACAAATGTAGGGCCCAAAAAATGTTGGGAGTGAAGGTATAGACTCCCAAACTGAATTTCAAGACAATCCGGAAATGATTTCTTGAAATATGCAAAATGGAAAAAATGCCGGAGTAGCAGGGCTGGGTAGCAGTTGCAACTCAAGAATTGGATGGAGATGGCTGTAGATGATACAAAAGCTGAAAAAACCTCCTCCAATGGATCTTCCAAGTGAAAGGCTGACCCTAACACTGAAGATCTCACCCTCTAAACAATCTCTGGAACCCTCACTGCAGATGTTCACTGAAAATAATGTAGTCAAGGAGATTGGTTGCGCTGTAGATGATGGAAAATGGTTGGCCTGATGCAAAAGATGGTGAAATTAGCCCAGATAATTCCTCACTAATCCTCCAAAGGGAAGAAGGCTTCCTCCTCAAAAAAATAAGCTCCGGAAGTGGTGTTCAGTAACCTCCACTGCAACACCTTGCAACACAACCTAGCTCTAAACAGAAATTCCGTTGTAGCTAAAGGAGTATGCTTGGCCTCAAGCCTGAATGTGGAGAAATGAAGAGAAATACTCCTCCAATAGGCGCCTCAAGGAAGGATAAGGAATTCCTAAACATGAATTCCTTGTGCTAAGTAGTACAACAACTCTGCTAAACAGCAAGAGAATGCACAAAGTCTAAATAGACCAAGAAATCAATAATCCATAACATGAATAAAAATGGCTGCTTTGCCCTCCTTTTAAACAAATGGGAGCCCTCTAACCATGGTTCCCACTCATTAGGGTTCCTCCACCAAGGAATATTCCTCCCATTCATACTTTGTTGTCTCTCCAAGTGTTCTCCACCTCCTATCCCAGCGCTGTTGACTTGGTCAAACTTGACCTTGTCCACATGCAAATGACCCTGTTCACACATGAGGGTGTGAAATCCAGCACCTATGATGATCCCTTTTCAAACTATGAGGGATTTTATTCTCATTTCTGAAATGTATGGGCCTCCTTACCCATTTATTAAGCTGCTAGGTGATAAAAACAAAAATCAATATTCCAATGAGCTACATGGTAATTTTGGAATATTACACTTGTTCAATGCCTGATAGTCAATACATAGTCTCCATGTCCCATCCTTCTTCTGTACCAACACGATCAGGGATGAACTTGGCCGAATGTGACCTTTCTGCAGCAGTTCTTGAATTTGCCTCTTGATTTCATCGTTCTCCAGAATGGAGCGCCGATAGATCGGTCCGTTGGGTAGCGGTGCACCTGGGGTCAGATCAATCGGGTGCTTGACCTGACAGTGCAGAGAAACCCCTGTGGGTGAGGTGAATATGTCCCTGTACTCCTCCACAACCTTGTCCATTTTTTGTTGTCGTGCAGAGGAGCCTTGTCTGGAGGTTGTGGCCATAGTCTTCTTCTTGCTTTGGGGGCGGATCATCAGGAAAATGAATTTCCTAGTTTGGGAAATGATCTTACTGCATTTTTTTGTAGTAACCAAAGAGATAGTGGTAGGCGGTGGTACCTCTGGTATCCTGTACATATTATTTCTCAAAGTAACAATAACAGTGGGAGGCCAGGACTCATACATAGCATGATGCTTCCACATTTATGGTTGCCCTAATAATACATCAGAAACATCAAGAGGAGAAATTTCACATAATACCTCATCCGTGAAGGGCTTGATGCTATAGGGAAGGTGGCACTGCTGGCTGACGCGGAGATCTCGTCCTTGGTGAAGCCATCCGATGGTGTATGGATGTGGGTGGGCTATGGCCAAAAAGCCCAACCGCTTCACGACGTCTACTGAAATGAGGTTCTTTTGGCTCCCATTTTCGAAAATGAACTGTACCGGGGAGCCCTTTACCCACATCTGGGAGTGGAAGAGACATTCCTCTTCCTCTGGATCTTCCGGTTCCTCCTTCTGGATCTTTGCAGTGGCAACAGTGGCATTGGGCTCTGCATTAATAATATGTTTCTTTTTGTCATTCCTCTTGTCACGTTCTAATTCAGAGTTGGAGCATGTATCTGACTAAGAAGCCCGCATCTCGGCCACCAGCAATTACTTGGCCCGAAAATCACTTGTGTTGTGAGTGGAGCTCTTATGGAACTCACACCACTTCCTCGTGTCCTTATTTGGATTTAGGGTGTTGTTCTTTGCTTGTGGCTTTGACAGGTTGTCTTAAGCCACCATGTTTTGGATCTCTTCTTTGTTCTATAGTTTGGGAGCACCTTTCCCTTGCTTTTGATTGGCAGATCCAAAGTCTCGCTTCTTCTGTTTGAATTTTTGCTCAATCTTGGCAGCATACCGGTATGCCGTACCAAGTGAGGAGATGTCGAGGAACTCCATTGCCTCCTAAATGTATCTATGCAGACAACTGTGATGCTTTAGCACCATATGTTTCTCTAAATATTTGATACCCAACATTGTGTGCAAGGTATGGAACAGATTTGTCAGCTCATGCACATATTGATCCCTTTGTTGTCGCAACATGGTCCATTGTATGTACTTGTCCTCATAGCTCCCCATGGGATAGTATTGTTCCTTGATGGCATGTCAGAAATGATTCCAAGTGGGTACGTCTGAGAACAGAGAGGGTTCTGTCTCATCCTTTTTCTCATAGTAGGTTTCCCACCAGTCCTTGACATGGGGGGGTAGCTTTGAGGAGTGCAAAAATAATCTTCTCCCAGTCGGAAAAGTCATGAACCAAGAAATATCCTTCTAATAGATTCAACCATATATCTACAACATCTGCATATATTTGACCCTCAAATATGGGAATGTCAAAATTTACTTGTACCTTAAAGGGAGTCGCACCTCCAGAGTGGCTATTGGATGCAGATGTGACGCCGGTGGGCAGCCGTTGAAGGATCTAGACAAAGTTATCGATCATTGCGTTCCTTTGTTTTTCGAGGGCCTCCTCGAGCAATATTTTGATGGAATCTCTTGCTCTCTCATCTTTCTTTTCATCCCCCATGGGTGTCCATCGGGGTTTGTGAGGCTGATCTTGCAAAGGTTCCACCAGATCAAGCCCTAACTCCTTATACCCTGATTGTGTTGGGGACATGCAAAGAAAAATAAAGAAAGAATAGACTGCTCTGATACCACTAATCCAGATTTATGCAGGAATGCAATAGAATAAACATATAACCATAAATACAAAGATGTAGCGGAAATAACGCTTCATTTCATTAATATCAAAGAACTAGAATTTGCTTACAAACAAAATGGAAATGAACTAGCTAGGGCGCTGGTAGCTATCTCTGAGAAGAGATGTGGCAGCTACAGGCCTCTAAACTGAGTTACAATGAGGCTCGAGGGCCTATTTATTATTTAGAAATAACGGAAAACCCTAAACATCCAAAACCCTAACCCTAGGAGATGAAGCTCGAAAATTATGGGCCCCGTTTGGGTAAATTGGTGTTTCAACTTCCCGGGGACGTAACTTTGGCATATGATCTTTGTTTGATGTGAACCATACCTTGTTAGAAAGATCCATCCGAGGAATACAAATTTTGAGGGAGAAACATCAGTCCATGGACCTATGTTGCTCTCGGGTTTCCCAAAAAATGTCGTTTAGGGCCTCAAAATGGCTCCAGAAGTTCAAGACCCGAAAAAATTCTAAAAATAGTAAGTTGTGCCAAAACTGAAAAATTGAAAGAGAGAATGGTGGGGCCCCAAGTGGAATAGTCTGGTGGCCACCAATATCCACCTGGATCAATGAGGGTCTAAAAGATCCTCCTGGAGATGATGAGTAGGACAAAGAGAACACAAGGACAAACAAAGGAAAGTGGAAGATACACAATGAAGTTTCCCCCAGGAGCAAGAAGAAGTAGAAGGAAGATAAGTCAAAGGACATAATGCCATCAGTCCTTACTAAAGGGGACATGGATGAGATCGGGGAAAATATGTAGGAGTTAACAGTGGAGTCCTGGGAAAAGATAGAGGATCACTACGACGCACTCCTAATAGGCGTTGAGAAAAGTATTGCAGAGTTAAAACTATTGGCGTAGATAACAAGGAATCTAGTACAGACAAGGGCAAGGCTCCCACATGAACAATTGATCGAGATGACCTTTTGGATGAACACAAAGGAGATACTCACCAGAGCTCTACAATTTTACTCTGCCGAAGTAAAGCAACATGAGAAAGGTTGGGACCATGTCAATATGAACATCGTAGCGCCACCAATTCCGGTATTACATGATCTACATCAAGTAATCATCAATGAGATCAAATAGTGAGAAAAACACATCTTCAAGCTGAACATTCAGGTAGAATAAGAGTGAGTTTTTCTAAAGAAACAACTCAAACATGCCATCAAAGAGAAGGATCAGGCCAAACAATAGCAACATAGGTTAAAGGAAGTGGTCAAAGCCATATGCAGAGAAGTTCTAGACATGGATGTTCGTGAGGAGGAACTAGTGGAAGACAAGGTCGTAAAGCTCGGGCTTTCAATAAAAGAATCCAAAAATAAGGTCACAAATGTGAAATTCGAGTATGAGCTAAATATTGGTGAGTTGGAAATGAAGTTGCAGCCATCCACGCCACAATAAGTTCGGGAACAAAGGGAGATTGACATAAAGGTTGCAGTGGCAGGTGGCTCCACAACAGTGGAAAAATGTGGAAATGATCCAGGTGGATATTGGTGGTCACCCACCTATTCCACTAGGACCCCCACCATTGTTTCTTTCAGTTTTTTAGTTTCCTTATTTGTAGCACAATTTACTATTTTTGGCAGTTTTTCAAGTCTTGAACTTCTAGAGCCATTTTGAGGCCTTAAACAATGTTTTTTAGGAAAAACAATACCAACATGGGTCTTTAATTGATGTTGGTCACTCAAAAGTTTTAGTCCTCAGCCAAATATTTCTAACAAGGTATTTTTCATGTCAAACAAAGATTGTATGCCAAAAATATGTCCACAGGAAGTTGATGTACCAATTTACTCAAATGGGGCCCATAGTTTTGACACTTCATCTCCCAGGGTTAGGTTTTTGGATGTTTAGGGTTTTCCCATGTTGTTCAATATTAAAAAGGCTCTGGAGCCTCATTATAAAATAGTTCAAAGGCATGTAGCCGCTACATCTTTTCTCATAGATAAGCTACCATCACCTGAGCTAGTTTATTTTCCATTATGTCTGTAAGCATTTTTCAGTAATTGATATTAATGAAATGAATTGTTATTCATACTGCATCTATAAGTTTATGTTTATTTATGTATTTTATTGCGTTCCTGCATAAGTATGGATCATGAAAGCTACTGGAAGACACTTTGCAGATTCAGACTTCGCTGCAGGAATAACCAAATGTCTAGAAGATAGAAGAAGGCATCTAGCTGAAGCAGAAGTAATTACATGAAATTCGAACCACTGTGAAGACCTTACCAGTCTCGCAAAAGCTTGCTAGGATTAATGAAGGAAAGGTCCTTTAGAAACATATATAAGAACTGAGGAAAGAGGAGAATTTTTTGATGGAGAGAACTCAACCCTGGCAAGATGAGGTTCTCCAGCATTCACATGAAGTGGATGGGAAGCTTCAGGAGCTTCGACAAAAGGAAGGAGCAAGAGTGAAGAATACTGCAGGGCCAGTCATAGAGGCACTACTGGAAGAATTTCGCTGTGAAGAGAATCATGTAGTAGAGATACTACAACAGTACAACATTGCGTACAAGAACATCACAGCAAAAATCAAAGGCAAAGCAACTAAGTGACTCGGGACGAGTCACATTTGAGTGTTGAGGACCTGTTGGGTGAAACCCAACTTGGCCTAGATTTTGATGAAAACTTCGTATTTTGAGGAGCAGAATGCAAAGTGGACCGTGAAACAAAGCATTTTAGATAGACTTCATAGTATCTTAGGGGCTTTGGGGTAGGACTAAGCCCTTCCTTTTTGTAACGGGTTTTGGGTTATATTTTCTTGTTTTGTGGAGCCCATGGTATTTGGACTACGATATTTTGTCAATGTAATATTATATAAAGGGATGTAATGCTATGTTTAGAAGAAAACAATACCGAATGATATGTAGAAAATATAACAACATGATTCAATATGATCTTGTAATGTACTAAAACAAGATATTTAATCCTTCTACAAATTGCAGAAATGAAACACGATCATACAATCACATAACAAGTAAGAGAAAGAGAAAATCAATCGCACAACACAATATGTATATGGGGAAATCACACTACCTAAAATCCACTATCTGTATATTGTATAAAGTCAAGATCATGAAACGATGCAATGCTTTCTTTCTCAGAAAAATTCTTTCACTCTGCCAACTGCCTCTGTAATATTCCCAAATGGGAAAAGCAACAATATAGTACACAATAATGGAAATAGCAGAAAATTTCAACACATTAAATATGAGCCAAAGAGGGATCCATGGTATTATGCATAACAACAATAAATAAGTACAATATCTTGGGGATCAAGTCCCTCAAGATAGGAAAAAGAAGCCTCCAATGCCCAACAACACCCCAAACATGTAATACAATGCTACCCAAAATAATGAAGCAAGTACAACACGATTTTAATGACTAATACTGCAGTTGGGAAATATATATAAATGGATATGATAATAGCATGCTTATACAAGGCCAAAAATGGAGATCTATGCTCCCATACACATTTCCTAGACAACCCAAGAAGGGTTTATGGAAATACACAAAATACAAATGGTGAATCTAAAGCCCTAGGGCTGAAGAATCACTGCAACTGAAGCACATAGAAGGAGGTGGCTGAAAATGATTTAGATCTGAATGGCACTCCTCCAATAGACTCTCTCAATGAAGGGATGATCCCTTCAATGAAGATATTAACCTCCCAAATGTGGCATTGAACCCTCCTTTGGATTTGCTGAATAAAATAACACAGTTTGGGAGTAATAATGCATTGTAGGAGAAGATGGTGACTTGGCTCACATGCTCACAATGGATGCCATCCCCTTATATTCTTGGTGAGCTTCCTCACCCTTGGCCCCACTCATTAAAGGCACTACTTCCATGCAAATTATCTCCCTCCAAAACTGCGCTATCCCTCATTGAATGTCCACTACTTCCATACTAGCACTGTTTATTTGGTCAAAGTTGACCCAGTCCACATGCTTCATCCTTTGTTCACACATAGGGGAGCTTTATCCAGCTCTTTTGATGCCCTACATTCACATTTGGAGTAGTTTTATTCCTACTAAGGAGATTTATGGGTCTCCGTATCCTATAGGGTAATATGCTTGGGTGGTGGTTACTAAATATCCCTCTCAGGGATTTTTGGTGCCCGAGGCAAACAGTTAGATTAGTTGTAAAGTTCACAAAGAAGCAACATACATGCTCGTGCTAATATATATAATCGACAAAGTAAGATGGAGAGATTACCTCTTTATCAATAGCGGATCCTATGGAGAACAACGAGCAGCGAAGTAGAGATCCTTCTTCACTAGCTCCAAATCCAGATCCTGCAATCAATCAAAGCACTCATGTAATCTCTAAAATACTATAGTTTGTTATTGATTAAACCAACATATAAGAAAAATGAAAAATGCAGATCTAAGCCATTCATATCATGCTACATAGATGATTGAAAAAAAATTGTGACATTGATGCATCAAATGGACAAAACAAATACAGTTCTATTGATTTATAAGAAGGAGGATTACAACCATTGGTTTCACCAAGCCCTCCTCAGTCTCCCAATTCCTCTCCTTCTTTCTCTATTTCCGAGTGTGATGATGCTCAAGGCAGAAAGCTCTCAATGAACTTCGCCGATCTTCAAACCTCACACTAAAACAATGAAATTCTGCTCTGCATATATTCAATCCTTTGACCTTAGACCAAGAGCAACACTATTATCAATGAAATAGGTAACCCGACCTCAAAACGGGAACTCTATCCCAAAAAGTCTCAAAAAACATGAAAAAACACCCCAAAAACAAAAAGTGTCTTCCAGAACGCATTTGGTTTTTTTTGAAGGTCAAATTTCAACATTTTATAAAATTATACTAAAACAAAATTTTTTGTTGAAAAAAGGATTGAAAAAACACCCTCAAAACAAAACCAGTTGATGCTGGAATAACAAAAAAAAAAAATGTGTCATAATTTTGACACTTGTAACAATGGAATTAAAGACAACATATTAGGAAATTTTTTAAAATCGTAAATTTCTAACATTTTTGATAGATGATGTTAAAGATAAACAAATACATGTCTGAAGGGCTTATCATTTTGAACAATTTTCATCCATGTTGTTAAACATAAAATATCTTGACTCTAAACAAGCCCAAAATTGTAATTATTGTCAACAATAACATTAAAGATAAAATTTGGTAGCGCATAAAAACCTTAATGACAAGTTGTAAATCTAAAGTTTTTCAATCTTAAGTTTTCAACATACTTGAACAATGAAATTATGGAGAAATTATAAGACTTAAACAATTTTAAAAAATGAACAAGTAAATGAAAAAATTATCATTGAACAGAAACAAGTAAGAGTAATTTTAATTTTAAAGGATAAAAAAATATCTTTTTTCAAATCTTAGCATAAGACAAATTTAAATCTAATTTCAACCAAAACCTAAAAATCAAGCACCAAAACAAAGTGTTCCCTTTGAATGACACATATAATTATTAAAATTTTTAAAAGTATCTTATACCAAATGGTAACAATACATAATATCATGGTAATATCACTGCATAATCTAAAAATTCAACATTAGTTTCTATTTTCTATTTTACTTATAAATAAAATATCAACATTGGTACATTGAATATAACATAAATTATTTTTGTAATTCATTGTTGCATTGTCGATATTCTGAAGAGATGAATTCTTCATAATTAAAACATATAATCCAACAAACATAGAAATTTCTCATAACTTCATGAAAAATGAGATGGAAGTCAAAATTTTTATTTCAAGTTACCATGCAAACATCAATTACATAAAAGTGTCTTAGATAGTTATTCAAAATCAACCATAGGTTCTGGCGCACCATCATAACCTACATCTTCAGATGAATGGCTCGATGCAGATGAAGATGATCCATATTCTTCTCTTTCATCAACTAGTGCTCCATCCGAGTCAACATGCATGCCCACCATTTCAGAGTTCAAAAGTCTTATAGATCTACGTCTACATTCTACAGAGTCCCATCTCAACAGTAATTGTTCTGGTAGTAATTTCTTCAAAATATTTATGGTCTGCAACCGAAGAGTTCCTCTCTTTGTCAAATTGAAGTCATACACAAGTATGTCAACATCCTCCAATTTTAAGACATCTGTGCGGAAACAATTTATATTTGTGCCCTTTATTTTTCTCTTTCTGCCAATTCTTTTTTCCACTACCATCTCTGGCTTGTACACACCATTGAAAGGGTGGGTACTTGTGGCATACCAACGTACATCAACAGCTGTAATCTTTTCATTTTCATTAATGACCTTTATAACCTTGGCAATCCAGAATGGATAGCCAAGTGGATCTTCATTTGCTAACATTGCTATCGTGCAACCCTCCTTAAGATCCTGCACAGAACCCCTGTAAAGGTCTTCCATGGCTTCACGTTGTGCACATGATCTTCTAGAACCAATATAGATTTCTCTTTCCTCTACCTGTGGGGAATTAATAATAGCTTGAAGCTGTTGTTGTTCAACATTGTGTGTTTCCTGATGTTCATGTTCATTTGGCATATTTTGTTGCAAAAAAAAAGGAGTCTTCAAAAGCGTATCCACATTTATTGATCTTGAAATCATATCACTTTGACTACTGAAAAAAGACTCCCACCAAACTGAATCAACAACATCAAAGTACTCATATGTATCTCTAATACATATTTTAATTTCCTCTAGACATTCATAATAATTTGTGTCTCTCTTCTGCCTTCGTGCATTATGGAGTTCAGCAACTGACTGTAATAACAATATCTTTGATGAAAATATTGGACGCTCTGGAATGAACTTCAAAAATGCTAAACTTGATGATGGTCCCCATTCTTCAACAGTTGAATACTTCTTGCCCCATATAAGTGTTATCTCATCAATTTTTTTGATACGAAATTGATGCTGGAAGCTAATGTTGCTAAGTTGTTCAATGCATTTCTCCTCACCATGCGATCCAAAAATAAACCTTCGCATGTCAATAGTTTCTTCCAACACATGAAAAATAGGCTCTGGAATGTACGATTTCTTAATACATTCAATTAATGATGGCAAGCTCCCAACACCTTTCCTCCTCAATGTTACTGAAAAATGACTGAACATTTGATCAATATGATCATGAGTATGCCCAACAAGAAGGAAACCAACCTTTATCTTTTTAAAAATTCCCAATTCAACGAGCATGTTTAGATACCCAAAAAGAACTTGATTTTTGTTCTCACGACTTGTGTTGTCTAATTATAAATACAAAACTTCAGGAAGAATCCCGGACCAATGAGTAACCACATCATGGATTATAGTTATGGTCAGATTTGCATCATTGTGAATATTTGGAGTTGTGAAGAAAACTCTTGGAAACATATTCTCATTAAATACCATACAACCAACCAAGTGAAATTGAATGAAATTTTCCTCCTGTAATTTTTTTGGTGTGCGGACAAAATGTGGAAGAAGTGTTTTCTTTTGGTCCATACCATCATTTATCAATCCCAGATATTTATTTAGATGATCATAACACTTCTTTTGATGTTTATACAACTTTTTCCTTTCGCTTGTTTGTTGATTACGATGGTCTTGAAGTTCTTTGACAACAGAATCTATACATAAAATAAAAGAAACATATGAATAAATATATTTTCATAGTTGATAAGTATCAAATTTCAAAATACAATGTTTTGAACACATACCTCTTTCTACCCCTTGACATTTATCTCTTTTTTCTTTAAGAGAAGCACATGTGCTGCAAATCCCCATCCTTGTCTTCTTAAGAATACAAACATTGTTGAATTCAGTTTTCCATATCCTTGTAAAATAAGAATATGTAATAAAATTACCAATTCCTTCAACAGCTTCTGCATAATCTTTGTATAACATGAATATTTCTCATCTCGAGAAATTATTTGGAATATGTATTATGTCTTTATTTGGCATACACTCTCCATGATTTGAAAATAAGTCTTTCATCCATGTCTTAGCAGTATTCGCAAATGGCCCCACCTCCCGTTTATAACGTGCTTCTGAATAATATGTGGGATCCCTTTCCAATCTATTTTGGATTATTGACAAATGACAATTACCAATTGAATGCAACATTTTGAACGCCTTTCTGCAAATCAATACATTCCCAATATGATAATCATAACCTGCTAGTGTAGATTGCATGCAACCCACTAAATATGAATTTTGCATGCTTTTATTCATTGACATATATGTTTTCTTTTTCTCCAAAACAAAGTTGAAATCCATATTTTTCAAGCAATCCCTTCGACAACATTCACTTGAAATCAAATGAACGACAGAACTTCTTTTTGTGAGATATTTTGTCCTCACCCTTGTATAATTGGAATGCTTTGGATTGATATGAAAAGGTCTATTCCTACTCCTAGTTGCAATATTTTCTTGCAACGGCTTCATCATTCCATCATCTTTTGTAAAAGTAGTTTCATCACCATTAGGAGGAATATTATCCCCAATATCATCATCCTCAACATAGTTAAGCAATTCATCAACATCATTGCCTGGAAAATTTTCTTTACCATCATCAGTTGAAGAAAACATTTCACAAGAATCATCGACACTTTTATAACCCCGACTCAAAAGAAATTCTTCACCATCTTGACCCATGCTTTCAAATTCTTCCCTGGTAGGATTCAATTCTTCATCACCATGAGTGTCTTTGAAATGGTCACTTGGAGAAAATGAAATATTCAGATCTGTGCCTCTAAAATTATCATTTGCAAGAAACTCTTCATCCTCCCCTTCCTCAGTGGTGCTCTCATAATCCTTGGGATTAGGCATAAGTGGAAGCTTTGAATTTGTATTCACTATAATTTCTTCATCCTGCCCCTCCCCTTCCTCACTGATGCTCTCATAATCCTTAGGATTAGGAATAAGTGAATGCCTTGAATCTATATTTATTGGAAATTCTTCATCCCCCCTTCATCAGTGGTTAAATTATAATCGTTATGATTAGGATGAAGTGAAAATTTTAGCTTTGGAAATTCATCCCTGTCTTCATCAGTGGTGCTGGCATAATCCTTAGGATTAGGACGAAGTGGATATTTTGACGCTGCAAATTCTTCATTCCCCTCTTCCTCAGTGGTGCTGACATAATCCTTAGAATTATGAAGAAGTGCATATTTTGACTCTACAAATTCTTCATTCCCCTCCTCATCTGTGGTGCTGACATAATCCTTAGGATTAAGACGAAGTGGAAATTTTGACTCTGGAATTTTTTCATCCCCCTCTTCATCAGTGGTGCTTGCATAATCCTTAGGATTAGGATGGAGTGGATATTTTGACGCTATAAATTTTTCATTTCCCTCTTCATCAGTGGTGCTGGCATAATCCTTAGGATTAGGACGAAGTGGATGTTTTGACTCTGAAACATTACCATTCCCCTCTTCATCAGTGGTGCTCGCATAATCCTTACGATTAGGACGAATTTGATATTTTGACTTTGGAAATTTTACATCCCCCTTTTCATCAGTGGTGTTGGCATACTCCTCAGGATTAGGACAGAGTGGATATTTTGACTCTGCAGATTCTTCATTCCCCTCTTCATTTATTGTTCTCGCATAATCCTTAAGATTAAGCTGAAGTGAATATTCTTCATCTCCCTCTTCATCAATGGTGTCCTCATAATCCTTGGGATTAGGATGAAGTGAAACTTTTGACTCTGGAAATTCTTCATCATGCCCTTCATCACTGTTGCTTTCATAATCCTTAGGATTAAGAGTAAGTGGTATAACTGGCGCTCGATTTACAGAAATTTCATTTTGCTGCGCCTCATCAATTTTGTTCTCATCATATTTAGTATTACGACCAAGTCGATTTTTTGACTCTCTATTCATGGTGAACGAACTCCCGTTATATTCATCACTCCGAATAGAGTTGTTGCGTGACGAAGATGTTGATGTTGTACAAAGAAAAACTTCGCTATCAGAAGAAACCACGGCTTTCAACAAGAATAGGTTGAATGATACAAATTCCTCTCCCACTTACAATATATAGCTTAAAGAATGAAAATTTCCTTCCAAATTTTCCCTCCAAAAAAATTCGTGAAAAAATTTCCCTCCAAAATTCCCCCCCAAAAAATTTCATTAAAAACTTTCCCTCCAAAATTTTCATTTCAAATATTTGGTACAAATATTAGTCAAAAAATGTATTTAACATTTTTTTAATAAACTGTTTGTGTTGAAATATTTTACCGATATTTATATTCAAAATATCCACAAAATATTTCTATCATGGATGCCTTCCAAACTAAAATAATGTTTTTATTTCAATGATTTAACATTGACTAGATATAAGTATTAACTATAGTATTACTATAATACCTACATGCAAATATTAACTATTTTAACTATAATGACTACATGTAAATATTTTAAATTTTAAATTTTAAACTTACGTTATATTCATCTAAAATATATTTCAAGATTTATTAATAAAATGTTGGTCTTCAAATATTTCACCATACTTTCTAATCAAAATATCCACAAAATATTCCTTTCATGCATGCCTTCGAAACTAAAATAAGTTTCTTATTTGAATGGTTTAAGATTGACTACATATAAATATTTACAAAAATAACAACATGTAAATATTAACTAAAATATTAACTATGATAACTAAATGCAAATATTAACTATTTTATCTATAATATTAACTATAATTAACTACATGTAAGTATTTCATATTTTAATTTTTAATCTGAGATTATATTTGAATTATTCAACATTCAGTACATGTAAATATTAAATAAAATATCAACTATGATAACTACATGCAAATATTAAGTATTTTAACTATAGTATGAACTATAATAAACTAAATGTAAATATTTTAAATTTGAATTTTTAATCCCACATTCGTTAAACAGTAAACCAATCAGACAATATTCGCTATATAATAAGAATGATTGTTTCTATTCATCACATCACATCAAGTTTTCTGGTATTTGTTAGAGCAAATTTCTGTAGGTGTTGCGTTGGCATTGGTAACTTCGTGGAGGCATTGCATTGGCATTGGAGGCGTTGTGTTGCTATTGGTAATTTTGTGGAGGTGTTGCATTGGCATTGGTAACTTCGTGAAGGCATTGCATTGGCATTGGAGACGTTGTGTTGCTATTCGTAATTTTGTGGAGGCGTTGTGTTAGCATTGGTGACAACATTTTTTTGCATTTCAAAGGTTAGTTTTCCTTCTATTCTGTCAATTTAAAGACAATTTTGGGGAAAATATGTTTTTCTATAGTTTTTTGTGTCCAAAAACTACTTTTTAAGGTTTTTAGGTTCAAAAACCATAATTTTTAAATATTTTTTTAGTGAAGAAAATGCAAAAAGAACTAATTTTTTTAGGGTTTTAAGGACAAAAATTTAGAATTTTTTTCTTTTTTAAGACTTATAGGTTCATATAGACAAAAAAATCCATAAAACGACCATGCACATAAAAAAATAGTAATATTATAACATTTTTTATTTGTTTTTTTATCATAAATATATCAGTGGTTTCATTATTTAAAATGTTTTTTTTTTTTTTTTTATTTGAGAATTTTTTGATTTTATATTCTATTTATTTATTTATTTATTTTTTAATTTTAACTCTTATTTTTTTTCTTTTTAATTTTAAATCTTATTTTTTTTCTTTTTTATTGTTTTGTTATATATCATATTTTTTATTTTTTTAATTGTATTGTTATATAGTTTTTTTTTTTTTATTGTATTGTTATATTAAAACAAATGTTTTTATTTATTTATTATATTGCATTGTTTTTTTTTTTTTTAATTATATAATGTTTAAAAACAAAACATAATTGTTATTTAATAAATTGTTTTTTTTTTAATTAAACAATGTTTTAATAATTATTTATTAATTATATTATATAAGAATGTTTTTATTATTTTTATATAACAATGTTTTTATTATATTATATAACAATATTTTTATTATTTTTATATATAACAATGTTTTTATTAATTTTTAATTGTTTTATTAAAACATATTAAAAAATAATAATAATAATTAAAAAACAAAAATTTAAAATTGTTTTATTAAAAATTTAAAATTGTTTTATTAAAAATTTAAAAAAAAAAAAAAAACCAAAATTTAAAAAAAAAAAAAAAAACAAAACAAAAACAAAATTAAAAAAAAAAATTTAAAAAAAAAACCAACGTCGTGACCGCACCTGCGAATCGGCCTCCCGCCCAGCCGGGGGCTTGGGGCCCATTGGGTAGCCCCCCGTGGCACCGCCAAGCCGGCCTCCGGCGCCCCGTGGGCAAGGTCATCGTCACACAGTCATGGCGTTGGTTTTTTTTTTATTTTTTTTTATTTTTGTTTTTTTAATTTTTTTTTAATTTGTTTTAATAAAACAATTAAAAATTAATAAAAACATTGTTATATATAAAAATAGTAAAAATATTGTTATATAATATAATAAAAACATTGTTATATAAAAATAATAAAAACAGTGTTATATAATATAATTAATAAATAATTATTAAAACATTATTTAACAAAAAAAAAAAAAGTGTTAAAAATATCAAAATATAACAAATATATATATAAAAAATAAAAATTATATAACAATACAATTAATATATATATATATAACATTTGTTTTTAACATTTAAATATTTAAATTTTTTTTTTTTAATTTAAGTATTAAAACAATATTATAAAAAATTTAATTTTTTCTTTTATTTTGTTTAATTGTTTTTATTTTATTTTGTTTATTTTTATTTAATTACTATGTAATGTGAAATAGAAATTTGTAATTTTCAAATATATTAAAAGATTATATAAATTTATAAACTTTTATATTTATTTTTTATAATTTTAAGTTTATAATTTTTTATTTAATTACTATGTAAAGTAAAATAAATTTTTCTTTTATTTCATTTTGTTTATTTTTATTCAATGTAAAATTAAATTTTAAAATTTTAAAATATATTAAAAGATTATAAGTTTTTTAGTTTTAGAAATAAATTTTGTTTATTAAAATTATTTTATCCGCATTATTTTTCCATTAACTAATATATATATATATCAAGAAAATGGCATCAAAAAAGATTTCTGTGAATGGTTCTGCACCTAGGGCAGCAGCTCCCAAATCTACAGCTGCAACTCGACGCACTATGGATACAACTCCCAAATCTAAAGTTGCAGATGGATGCACTATGGACACTGTTGGACGCAATAAGGACATTGTTGCACACACTAATAAAAGTCAAGCAAGTGGGGCACCAGGTTCATTAAAGCTTATTTCTGATTGGAAGAACGCCGAGGAAATAGATAAAACTGATTTCTCATGGTATCTTGAAGACAGTGAAACGGAGGCTGATATACACATCTATCTGATTTGTGGTATGATTAACTTAAATGAGCCATATGATGTGATGGGCAGAGTACGAGACATATGTATGGTCCCGAATACAAACACTATTTATGTTCTTGCAAGGAAGGCTCAGAAACGTGAGAAGGTTAGATATCGTCTATCAATCGTCAAGTATGACACAGAGGAAATATCTTCAAAATTTTCTGAAGAAATATCAAGCAACATTGCAAATAACATTGTAAGTATGCTTATTTTTATTTCCTCTATGCATTATTGTAAGGATGATTCAATTTTTTATAAATTATTGATCATTGACATGTTTTATTTTGTTTCATAGGATTTTGTTCCGAGTCTTTCAAACATGTTTGAAGATATTTATATGTTGGTGCCAAATGTTATGGATGTGATCAACACTTTCCACAAGACAAAGCAGAGGAAAGGAGATTGAAACAAAGAGAAATAGCTCGTGACACTGCAATAGTACAAAGAGGGGATCAAGTAAGAGTCACTAAGGTGGGTCAATCTAGTAAACTTAAACATGTTTCTTTTGAAGGTGTCGAACATGAAACAAAAAATTATGATAGAATTAGTGAGGAGATTAGAACTGTTGTGCAAAAGGAGAAAGCAGATCAGACACCAAAAAGAAAAATCGCCAAAGATGTCCCCCTTTTACCTCATGAAGGAGAGCTTGTTTATAAAAAATTGATATGTTATCCAATAAGACTAGGAAATAAAATATTGGTGAACCTGTAAAGGTCATGAGCATCAGTGAAGAAAAAACTGAAAGCTCTCACGGAAGCAGATAAATCATAACACCAGGTGCTGAGTTAGAGGATGGCATTATTAAAACAAAACAAAATGCTATTCGATAAGAGTTGAGGAAGAATAAATTAATTCTTAGTGGCCAAACATTTGAGCTTAATGTTAACCAATTTTATAGCCCAGATGAAGGACAATTTCAATATCAAATTAGAAAGGCCGATCACCTACATCTAAATAATCTGAAAACATTGTTCAGGTTCAATCCATATGCGCATGTGGTGGATTATGTGGTTCTTGTCGATCCACGTCAGGTTCCCAACAAACAAGCATTTGACAAGACAAATTTTTTTGATTATAAATATTATGTAATTGAAGGGAACCATTCGATAGAGGCTAAGAGACAATTGATTGCAGAATATCCCAATAACTATCTTTTTCAAACAGTGAAATGCATCATTTACACTGGCTTAACAGAAATAGAATCAAAGTTATTAGCATGGGATCATAATGCAGATAATGAGTACAGAATGAAAATGACTTTCATCCAAAGGGAAATGACTTTCATCCAAAGGGTCAGATTTATTCATAATGAATTCATAGAAAAATGTGGTGGGGATAAGACACAAGTTAGTGTAACATTTCGAAAGGAATGTTTAATGGAAACAGGTTTTCAAATTGATGAAAAAAAAGCAAAAGATGGAAAATTGAATAAAAATTTCTTCAGAGGCACAGATAACATTTTTTAGTTGGCATTTAGAACTTGGGAGGTATGGGATTTGATTGATGAGATTTTTGATCGGTGGGAGAATATTTCCATAAAAAATCAGAAGGTTAGAAAGAGTAAACCCATAATATGTACCAACAGTAAGGCGGGTCCTAAAATGAAGCAGCTTCCAGAGGATAAGACTATCACACCTTGGAGAACAATGCAAGGTGTGAAGGATGATAAATTAGTCAAATCAGTATTAGCCCATGTGAAAATGGGTGAATTATCAATGGAAGAAATGTGTGCAGAATTTCAAAAGTAAGTTTCTTGAATTATTTCTTATTTTTATTTGATTATTATTTTCTTTTAAATAAACCATAATGATGTTAGTAGAATTTGTTATACATGTCAGTATATTAACACTTTTGACTTGATTTATTCAGTCATAAATTTTTTATGAAAATACAATAACACATGGTTAAAGTGTTGAATGAAGACAGTTGGGATGATGTTGTACGCAACTACCCAGAAGCAAGTTCTACATCAACACTAAAAGAGTTTTATATTGCATTCAATAAGGTATGTTGATTTATAAATTCATTTTATTCATATTTAAACTATTTTTATTTTATTACTTATATATATATATATATATATTTTATGTCATTAAAGATGTCGAAGAAGGATGGAAATGGAGTACCAAATACTTTCAAAAGCTTTATTGAAAAAATTAAGATGGAGAACATGAGAAGGAAGCATCTTATGAATGTTGAACTTGATCCTACTCTTAATCATTACATCTGGAATGGGCTCAACAGTGTCCAATATCAAATAATACAAGGTGACTGTAAAGAGATTGCATCACTAATACCTAAAAGGGAATATGGCCTATTTATTGCAGATATTCCTCATCGTTTCAATTTCCCAGACATTGAATATGATAGAGAACCATATACTTATCAAGCTTTTAGTAAAGTGGTTACGGGTTTTCAAGAAGTGACAACATCACCACTTTGGCGATTTGTGACATTTCATTCAGACACACAGTTTCCAATGTTATTAACAAGCTTCAAGGGTAAAGCAAACTCAAGGATGCAACTTACATGGTAAGACTTTGAGATTGTATGTTTGATTTCTCCTAAATTTTTTTATTCATGTAAAATTTAATTGAACTTTTACTATGTTATGTTACAGGAAAAAGTCAAATATTGTTTCTTCCGAAGATCAGCCTATTATAAATGATTGTGAGTTCATCCATGTTGAATGTTGGACAAAAGAAGATAGCTATAAGCATATTATTATGAATCGAGTAGATGGGAAGAGTCATAGTCAAGTATTGGTTTATGATGCAGTTGTAAGAAAACTAACATATGAGGATAAAAATGAAAAAGGAGATATAGTTAACATTTATCAAAAACCACAAGCATTATTAACTATTTTATAAATTTATGTTCAAATGAAGGAGAATGGGTTTTGGATTTATTCTCAGGTTCAGGTAAGTTTTATTATACAAATTTAAATTTAAATATTGTCTTTTTTACTTTTTATGTCTCCATACTAATTTACTTACTTATTTTTTTTGTGCTTGATGATTAGGTACAACACTAGCATGTTGCCTACTAAAAGGAAGAAATTGCATTGCCATTGAGAAAGACCCAGTTCAATGCAAATTTATTCAACAAAGAATTAACACTCTTAAATTCCTTCCAGATGCGAAGCAAGAAGTTGGTTTGAGGACAGGAGATTTTAATGAATCACATGTGGCAAAAAAAGCAAAGGAACCTCAACCACCATTATATGGAATGATTGGAAAGGGACACTTTGGAAGATTTGCTGACATGAAAGATCCATTAGAAGATGACAATGATCAAAATGAAGAAGAAAATGTTGCGGAAGAAGCCATCAATGTTGTTCTAGATGATGTTGAAGATGTATTAGTTGATATTGTTGATGATGTTTAAGTTATGCTTGCAAACAAAGCTTATTTTTTGAGAACTATTAATCAGTTTTACTTGTAATGTTTAGACTTTGATATTTTATGAGAACAACCCTTATTTTTTGCAAAAAACATGTGATTGCTATTATTTTTTGACATAAAATTCAATAAAAATGTTATTTTCTTAATTTTTTTTGTTAAGATTCTCCCAAAAATTAGTTTATTTAATATGTTTTTTCCAGCAAAAAGTTTGTAAAAGTGTATTTTTTGCATTGTATTTATATTGAAAAATTGTGTTTTTTGTCACATGGTTCAAAATATTGGTTTTTTAGCGACAATTATTTGATTTGCATTGAAAAATTATTTAACAATACATAAACATGTAGAAAATATCAACTTTAGAATATTGACCCTTTTTCCATCTTTTATCTATGTGAAAAAGTGAAGATATCATTACAAGTTTTTATTTAAAAAAAAATTATTTTTTTAATTTTTAAAACACAAGTACATAAATGCACTTAAAAATAAACATCTCACAAAAGAAGAAGACATTAGAAAATCTCTAGTGTCAAAATCAATCCTATAAAAAAACGTTGGTGATGATACACCACCACTATTCAAAATCGACATAAAAAACATCACATAAAAAAAAAAAAAAAACTTAAAGTGCCAAAAACATGCTCAATTTTTTTTTTCTTGATTCTGCATCGCCACTTTTTCAAAATCAGGTGTGTTTCTTGATACTTCAAAAAGTAGGTAACAATGAGGTTACCTATTTCATTGGTAACAATGTTGAGCCCACAACTCCATTTTATAGAAGATGGAGATGGCAAACATTGTCAACTTATTCAACCAGTTTGTAATGGGAAAGATCAAGATGTTTCCATGTTCTTCCATGCTTTTTCCTGCTTAGGAGTTTAGTTGTATTTGGCAAGGCCTAATAAAAGGTTTGGGCCTTTTAGTTTCTATTTTGCACTGGTCCTTTACGAGTAAAAGCTGGAAGTGCCAATCACTTTTCCACAAGATCTTTTCCCTTTTCACACTCAAACATAGATAACGCTACCCCTTGGGCAAGAAAAAGCATTACCCTAGGTACTAACGCTCCCTTTACATGTCTCAAGTGCGTTATAACACTGTCTAGCTGCTTCTGGGGTGCGTTACCTTAGAAGAAATGGGTCTTGTCTAGGTCATTTTCTTCTTTCCATGTTACCTTCTCCTCTGAGCTGATGAGGAGGTCATTTGTCCTGTAACATATGCCCCCTAGAGTGTGAGGTTAGAGACGAAGATGATGGCTGAAATAATTTATAACAAGTGTAGCAGAATAAGAGGAATTGGAGGACCGATTAAAACCTGAAACAACAACATATGTCAGAAAATATAGTATCTGTCATGAGTTGGGCATTCCCATGCTCAGTCGCTAATCAACATGATTTCTCTAGAACATAGATATGAATAGTATGTCCATCGATAAGCATAATGTGAAAGTTTCTATCATAACAGGATCAAACTGAAAAGCTGTCTCCAAAAAACAATATCACAACATGGGGGAGGAAACACAGCTGGAATGGTGTAACCCTCGACCCAAGGTCTTGGTTGCTGCTTCACTAAACTGCATATTTCCATACATGTGAATGAATGAGTCATAGTCGAACATGCAAAAAATCGTCTGATTACTAGTAAATAACAAAAACTGTTAACAGACGCGAGGGCGACCACCAATAATGATGATGGTCCCCAAGATACACAATACAATCTAGCGAGTGTGTATAAAAGGATTTGAGGTCGAACACTCGTAAAATCATTCGATCGGGAGCCAATAATGAGAACCCCCAACCAAACACAAGATGAACTGCCACTGATGTCTGCAAGTATCCGGTTACTGAAGTGTTTCTGGATCAACTTCCTGGATAAGATGTTGAAGTCGATAGGAAGAGATCTGTCAAAGGGAAGGCATTGAGGCATCCTACATCAGTTGAGACAAAACGAGAAAAGATGATTTTGTACTGATGAAAATAAGAAAGAGAAAATGGGGATAACTGACAAGAAAATGGGGATAACTGACGACAAACAAGTTCTGGCATATGATGACTTTGGTTGATACAAGGAGCAGTAGATAGCGGGATCCTCTTGAACAATAGAAGGCACTCTAGCAGGGTACTAGGTAGCTTAGGCTTAATGAACACCAAAGAGTGTTAGGATTCACTAATGCAGGAACATTGGGAGATGAAGGTTAAACTCATAGATGGTAGGGTTCGACTAAATGCGAAAGAGTTTTCTGGGAAGTGCCATGTTCAAGATTTTGTGCTGCCAAATTGACCTTTAGAAAATGTTACAGAAGAAGTATCCATGATGTCCAAATTTTTTTCCCCATTTGATTAAGTTTAATGAGTCCAAACAGGTAAACTCGGTGATTTTTTCATATTTAGAGAGTCTAAAAAATGTCGTAAAAGACAACTCCAGGGGGTACATTTGTCATGTTTGATAACCGAGCGTGAAGAAGGGAGAATAGTAAGCCCACAACAATTCATTTTCTGTGAGTTAGTCCATTGAATCCGGAACAGTGAGAAAGATATGTTCGATGGACATCTACCTCAGTTTGTTATGAGTACGAGGAGATGGAGTACACTCAATGTTCTTTATGAAATTTTAATGAGTCCAACAAGGAAAAACTCGATGCTTTCTGTGAAATTTTAACGAGTCACTCAGAAAAAAACTCAGTTACTTCTTCCGTTTAAAGAGCTTTGAAGAAGATGAAAAGAGTGGCTCATATGTCTTTTTTGTGGTAGTTTAACGAGCCCAACAAAGGAAACTCGAGGTTTTTTCTATTTTACAAGCTAGAAAAAGTTCCTAAAAAGAAAGCTTGAAACTGGGTTGAACATGGTCAGATCTACATATAAAAATTTAAAACCCATCAGAGCATCGGTAACATATAAAAAACAATAGTCGTGTCGAAATGTAGCATGAATTTACCTCTTTGTATCAAACTAGCTGAGTGAGTCTGACCTCCCTAATGGCTATAAGAAGGCCACAGACCTTCATTTTCACTTTGTTGAGTGCTGTGATAGAGCTCTGGAGAAAAAAGTGGTGAAACTTCAGCTGTCGATTGTAGACGATCCGAGCGACGGTTTTTCATTCCGTAAGATCTAGGTAAAAGCTTGAACCTTTCTCTGTCATTTCACTATGTTTTTAAGTCTTTTTGCTGGTCAAAATTGTCAATTTTAGCAGGCCCTAAAAAATTTAAGCGGCTAATGCGGGTGATGAGTGTTGTGCCCACGTTAAACGCTCTTCCTGTGAAGAAACAACGTGTTAGCACGCACTATTGGGCACTATAGCCCGCGTTAGCTGGAAAAGATGTTTTAGGAACTCATTTTTTACCATTCTAAAGTGTTCCAGACAAAAACTAATCCATTGAAATGGTTGCTTGTGTAGGTATAAATTTATTTACCATGAGTATTTGGCACGAGATGGAGCATAAGCGGGAAGAACGTGAAATGGTTACTGATGCAGCTACCTTGCTAGTGCTACATAGATGCGGATTGCTAAAGTATGCTCGTTTAGAGCTAATGAGGGGACAGGAGGACCTTCTGAGATGGATAATCCAGTAGTGGGATGACCGCCAACATGTCTTTCATATCGGGGGTAATGAACTCTCGATTAAGAAAGACGATATCTATTTTTTGACTGGCCTGTCATGCTGAGGGCTAAGGCCCAATCTGACAAGATCCAAGGTTGACCCCCGCATCACTGCCGATTTGATCCATATGCACCGCATAAACAATACTGTGGCAGTGAGTAACCAGGTGCCTATTGCATGAGTGGCATCGAGACCACTGAGGTCTCTATTGTGGATGATAGTTCACTTGGCTAGTGCCAAGAGTCAGCATGTGGCCACCAAGGCCAAGGTGTTGTTGGCACTGGATTGTATGCAACCCAGTTATTTGACTAGTGTGAAGGGCTTGTCCGTCGAGTTCGTGCAGAGTTGAAAACATGTAAGACTCGGACCCAAAGAGAGTTTGGGTATGGTACACTGATTGTCTCATTCATACTAGCGCGGGTGCCAGACATGAGGCCAAGAATGGTCATGGATGTGTTGGGCCCGTGGGAGCTAAGATAGGCTCGCCGGGCAGCTTTGATTCCGCAGACTGGAGAGGGTCCAATCCGTCACTGTTTTTATGAGGGATTATTCGAGTGGCTTGAAGACCAGATCATCGTGATTGAAGATTATCCCTACGCAGGGATGAACTATACAAGAGATCCAGAGTTGGTATTGTCCCCGGGCACTCAGTGGGGCCTAGATGGTAAGAAAGAGCATGATCAATGTAGTGTTGAAGTATTTTTTAGTGTATTTTGAATGTTTATGCATTTTTTTTGTTTAACAGGTGAAAATGTATGTTGACATGAAGCTTTGTTGCTTGGCACATATGTGGCACCTGTCCGTCTTGCCAGAGCCCCTCGCTATGCAAGGCAAGGAATGCAGCTACCTGGGGCTGGTGTAGCAGCGGAGGTTGTAGAAGCCGTCGAAGAGGGTGATGACACATAGATTTTGTAGGAGCTTACTAGAAACCTAGAGGGTTTAAGTATGCGTGTGCTGCCTCTTCCCATGAGAGAGATCCCATTCCGTCTACAATGACATACAATGGGTGTGCTGGTGCCTCTAAGGAGGATAGCCGGAGTATTTTTCTAATATTTTGAGTAGCAGGCTCAGTAGGAGGAGTAGATAGATGTGTAAATGTCATAGCGAGGCTTTAGCGAAGCCTATTTTTTGTAAAACACCCGAGTTTTGGGAATTTTTTTGATGTAATATAAACTGGACACAACATATATATATATATATATATTTTGGTGATTTTGATCTCATGTGTTTTTTAATGTTTATGTATTTTCTAAAGTAAAAAATATATACTCATGTATGACTCTTTCTATAACAAGTGTGACAAATGCTAATCTAACACATAATTTTCCAATGAATCAACTAATGTATTAAATTCTTTAGGAATGTGCTCAAACACAATGGTTTGAAAGTGACGTTCTAAAAGTTGCATCCTTAAGAAATAATGTAACAAGACAGGACAACAGATGTGATAATGAATGTTTAACTGCATAACTACAAGTTGGGAATCTAACCTGACCACCAGATTGGAGATGTCGCGAGATGCAGCCTCCATGAGGAGTTGGATCACTGACATATACTCAGCAATGTTGTTGGTGGCATTGCCTAGGAAGATTCCCCCGGAACCAAGGAGTTCCGACTCAGGTGTGTAGAGCACCAAAGCAGCTGACGCAATGTGTATAGTATGATTACTAGCATCGTCTGCATATCTGATGTATGATAAGGATGATGAAGGCATATGTGTAAAAACGAAAAAGAGTGTGTATGAGAAAAAACTCAAAAACCAAAAATATCCAGAGACATCAAAACAAAGGTAAAACTCATATACATAAAATTACAAAGCATATGCCAAGAGGAGAGCTAGGAAAAATACTTCTTCAGATAGAGCCCGTTGCGGGGCTCCGCGAGTGCAATTCCATTACAGTCCTAAAGTTCATAAGCTCCTTTTGAGAGGACTTTGGTGACTATGTAAGGACCAAGCCATAATGGTTGAAGTGTTCCTGCCTCCAAGAGGTCGTGTCTCTGATCATAGAGTAGAACGAGATTGCCCTCTTGGAAAGAACGAGGCTTGACAGATTTGTCATATTGAGCTTTAACTCGGCGCTGGTGAGCTTCGAGTGCTAGTGTGGCATCTTGACGGGTTTCGTCCAAGTGATCGAGCGAGAGCAAGCAATTTTATATGGTGGTAGTGCCAGGTAGGAGTTCAATGACGAGCTTGAGTGATGGAATCTCACACTCAATTGGTAGTACTGCCTCTAGGCCGAATGCGAGTTGGAATGGCATGAAGCCTGTGGTATTTTTGACTGATGTACGGTATGCCCATAACGTGGAATATAAATTTTGATGCCATGTGGTTTTATGATTGCCGACTAACTAACGAATCATGGTTTTGAGGATGCCATTTATGGCTTCGACTTGACCATTCGCTTGTAGATAATAGGACGAAGACTGATCTTGTCGAAATCCTAGAATGGAAGTTAATTCCGTCATCATATGATTATGAAAATGTGACCCATGATCTGTGACAATCGAAAGGGGCACACCGAAACAACAGATGACTTGATTGAAGAGGAACAAAGCGGCGGTTTCTCCATCAGCCCTAAAAGTGGGAATGGCTTCTGCCCATTTCGTAAAGTAGTTGACTACCATGACAATGTAGTTGTGTCCGTCAACTGAAGTGGGGTTGCATGTAACGAAGTATATTCCCGATTTAGCGAAAGGACCAATGGAGACAACTGGGTGGAGAGGGGTGGGGTGAGCACACATTTTATTCGTGAAAATTTGACATGGATGACACTTCTGGACTATTGTGATGCAGTCTTTGAACAAATTGGGCCAATAATAGCCTACATGCAAGATTTTCTGGGCAGTAGCTATGCCAGAAAGATGTCTGCCGCATGCCCCTGCATGGCAGTCATTTAAAATGCGTTCTGCTTCGTCAAAATTGAGACAACGCCAAAGAATAGTATTGACACCAAGATGATATAGAGTATCATTTAGTACGAGGTAGTGTTTCGCTTGGTGGCGAATACGACGGCGTTCGTCGGACGTGAGAGTTGCGCGGAAGCATTGTGTTTGGAGGTAGACGAAAATGTCTCCATACCAAGGATCAAAATAATTGACTAAGTAGATGGATTCATCAGGAAATGGATCATGAGCTACATCTGCTAGGTCGATTCTAGGAAGGTTCGACAGTAATTTGGCGAAGACTAGAGATTTCTTTGCTTTGGCAGCAATGAATACCAAGTCAAATTGTTGGAGGATCACTATCCATTTGGAATATTTTCCTCCAATAACTTGGCAATACAAAATGTGTGGCATGGGATTCTCCAAAGCAATAATGGTAGTCTAACGTAGTAATATATAGTGTCGGAGTCAGGTGACAACGAAGACCACCACGAGAGAGAGTTTATCCACATGTGAATATCGTAGTTCGGGTCCGATGAGACCTTTTGACAAGTAATATACCACATGTTCACTATCATCATCATGAACTTGAACTAGAACCATGCCAAGTGAGGATGGTGAGGTTGCCAAGTAGAGGAGAAAGTTGCGTGAATAATTGGGGGCACTAAGAAGTGGGGAATAAAAGAGTGCTTATTTCAAGGAGTCAAACGATAATTGAGCTTGGTCATCCCACATATATAGTGTTCCCTTCTTTAATAAGCGCATAAAGCCTTTTGTCATCTCACATAGTTTACTATGAAACGACGTAAAACGTTTGTCGTCCCTTGCAAACGTTGGAGTTGCAGAATGGATTGAGATGCGGGTAATTCAATGATTGCCTTAACCTTATCGGGATCAAACCTAATACCATGCTTGGAGAAAATAAAACCCAGAAGGCGTCCAGACTCGACAAAAAATACGCACTTATGTGGATTTAGACGTATATTGTAGAACCTACACTGAGCGAAGATTTGTTTCAAATGCGCGAGGTGATGGGATCACTTCATGGAATGAGCTGGAAGGTCATCCAAGTAAGATTGTACAATATGCCTAATGTCATGAAAGGCATAGTCCATAGCCCTTTGAAAAGTTGCTCCTGCATTCTTCAGACCGAATGGGAGTTTACGATATGCAAATGTGCCCCAAGGACAAATGAAGGTGGTTTTATGCTGGTCATATTTTTTAATTGCAATCTGTTTATATCCCGAGAAACCATCTATAAAGGAAAAAGACTCACATATGGCGCAATCATAAAGGATCTGATCTATGAACGACGTAGGATAATTGTCTTTTGGACAAGCGGTGTTCAAATCGTGATAATCAACACAAACTCGGATGGTGCCCTGTTTTTTTTCTATGTGGACCGGATTGGAAACGCATTCTGTCAAAGGAATGAGATAGACAAACCAGCGTTCAGAAGTTTTTCGACTTCAGTCTTAATGGCGGCCGCTTTGCGTGGGTGGACAGGTCAGAGTCTCTGCCGAACAGGCTTGGCATTGTCATAAACTTTGATTTCATGCTCGAAAATAGATGGATCTATGTCGGGAATTTCGTCGTAAGACCAAGCAAACACTTCACGGAATTCCTTAAAAAGGGATGTGAAGCATGTAATTTCCTTAGGATTGCAATATGCTCCAATATAAATATTTTCCACGATACCTGTTTTGACCGAGATATCTATGAGCAAGGTCTTAGAAATGTTTCCCAAGTTCCCTTCCGAATCGATAGTTTGAACAATCATGTAAATGAAGGAGATGATTTAAGGTGGCTCAAAAGATGGGATTTGAGTATTTATCATGTCCGTATCAAACATCGAAGCACGATGGTGGAAATCTCCCCAAGGTTGTTCTTCTAGAGACATGATCTCTCGAATAACTTCATCTGTAGGAAAGAATTCATCGAGGAGATCCTTAGAAAAAACTGTGATGGGTGGGAGGTGTTAGCACCCAATCTGAACCTCAAGCTGAAAAAGGCAAATCAGGGTAACAACTAAACCACGCTCAGCCTTGTAGCTAGCCCTACAAGGACAGGAGAGGGCTCTCTCCGTAGAATAGATATTCAATAAAATGGTAATGAAATGGTTTTAGGCTAGGTATATAAATGGGAAAAAGAGTTTTGATGAATTACTGAAATTTCAGGGATGTATGGGACAAGAGGACAGTATGAACTGAGGAATTAAATCGGGATACAGAATATTTCATAGGGAAAGATAGGCAGGAGGTTTAGCAATCAAGTCTAAATGAGATGAAATGGAAATACTGTTGAGAAGTTGAAAAGGGCATAATAAATGAATCCTTTTCAAACAGAAGAAAATACACAGAGTATGAATGATTCCCCAAGGCAAAGCATATAAAATGGATTCTACCTTTCTAACTTGAAAACATTCAACTGGAGATGTTAATGAATGAATGGTGTAACATAACAATGTACATATGAAACATAAAGGAGAAACATATGCTAAAACTCATACCTTATGAATCCCATAAATCAGATCTGCATCACTTTATTTAATTCCCTGCCAAACTGTACAACGGAGCGTAGAGCTCACTGCCACACTATTCCCCTACTTCTGAGTTTTTAGACCTCAGACTTTCCGCCCTTGCAAATAATTAGAATTTACAATTAATAGACGAATTTTTCCAGAATACAAATCGATGGAAGGGGAGAAATCAAAACTGAAGATAGAAGGCCAAAAGCCAACAGTCTCTTCGTAAAGGAAGAGCTGCATTACATCTGGCTAGTGAGAAGGCAAAAAATTGTAACGTAAATTTCTCTACAACGTAACTGAATATGTGACTGTTACAATTTGGGTCTCGGCCTCTGGCTGTCGCTTTGCTTTCCATTATTCCTTTTGAATAACTGGCCTTTAATAATATTTCGTTGCAGTAAACTGGAATAAACTGAAATAATGCCTTACGTGAAGGGAAATAGTGAATAAGAAGGAAGGGAGAGGAGGCAGGACCAGCATCTTAATCGCAATCGGGATCGGGGAGCGGGAAAATATATACAAAATAAAACTTTCGATGCGGTTGGATTAAACCATGGGAAGTCCTTTAATAAATGTAATAAAATGCGATTTTGGGACTTACAAAGGGGAAAGGGCCTTTATATTATAACGGGGAGTAAGTGTTGTATGGTGGGCCCCGAGATAAAATCGCAATCGCAATATTGGAATTTGCGATGGGAATTTGCGACGGGGAATTTGCGATGGGAATTTGCGATGGGAATATTGCGATGGGATTTTGCGATGGGAATTTTGCGATGGGGATTTTGCGATGGGAATTTTGCGATGGGAATTTTGCGATGGGAATTTGCGACGGGGATTTTGCGACGAGAATTTTGCGATGGGAATTTTGCGACAATCGCACATCGCACATCTCAAATTCCACATCAACAAGACACTTGAATCTCTAAACTTGCGATCTTGCGATTTTGCGCTAAAGTGGTGGGGTTTATATATATGATATAACTTTGTTATAAAGTTTGTGGGGTATTGGTCGGAGAAGTGTTTAAGGGGAGGGACTTTGTAATATGAAGTTTTTTATTATAAAGTCCAAAGGCATGGAGGGGAAGTGGTTGGGTAATAAAATCACATATTTTATTAAATGATTTACAATGCGATATTATAATCGGAAGGGGGAAGGAAGGGGTTTTTAAAGGGATTTGAACATAAAGTTAAAGGGGAAACATGGAAAATAGGTGGGGCTTAGGGAATAGAGGGCTTTTACTTCACTTAAGCGCAAAATTAAATCCAGAAGCCAGTTTTGAGAGTGTAGTATACCGTTGGAAAGCTCTTTCCGGGCTCTTTCTGATGGATCTACTTTGAAGATGATTTGGTGCTGAGCATACGGTGGAAAACTTATCTGAAGGCAGAGACATCACTTTGTGGAGATAACAGCTTCTGAATTGTGGCTGAAAGGCAAAGTATCATGTCTTCACCTCAAAACACCTTGCATGCCTCCATATCAAATCTGAAACCCTTAAACCATGTTTCCTGTCCTCTAGGAATCTCAGTCACTAGAGCTATATTTTTAGGAGTTACTGACATGTTCAACATTCCCACCTTTGTATTTGTACCATTGAAATGAAAAGAAAATTATTTGATACTTGATTGTGTCCACCTTGTAGCTTTTCACAAAAATTTAAACATCTCGCCTTTTTGAAAGCATCTAACACTGTTTTGTCTTCAACTAGAACTCTTGTGCTTTCAGGTTCAGATCTTAAACAATGTCCTGACTTATGATTCTTTTCTCCTCTATCATTCTTACCTTCAAAAATTTCTGTTTGCTTCCTTTAGAATTTAATGATCAGCCTTGCTTGATAGAAGGATTAGCCTCGCTTGATAGTAGGATTAGCCTCACTTGATAGTAGACGAGAATAGCTTTGGTGTATGGTGACCATAAGCTTAAACTCGAAACAGATATGTTTCACTGCTTGTTATGAAAACTTGAACGAGTAACACATATCAACCTTTTCAATCTTGAAACTTATTTTCACAAATGAAACCTCTACAGTAGTAATGATGGGTATGAATGGTTAAACATTTTGGAAATGACCCCTAACTGACTCATTATGATGTCATTGTATGATAACCTAATGGATTCTAACAGTTTTTATGATTTGACATGACATTTATAAGAATCCGCACTTTCGTAGTGAACCTAGTGCAATTTCGGTGAAATGCGCTACGAAAGTAGCAGCACTTTCGTAGCGCAAAACTGGTTTTTTGAACTGACCGCGCTACGAAACTGCGGTTTTGTGGCTAATTGCATAAGATTTTTCCAAAATTTTAAAACATGATTTCTAAGTGAATGATGAGAATTTTCAACCATGGGATGAGACTTAAAGACCTTATTTGGAAATGAAAACTGACTTTTTAAGACTTCTAAACCTATCACCTTCCTTTATCAAGAATGAAATGACTCAAGACCTATTTGAAATTATGACTAAAACAAGGTAAACTTTCAAATTTTAGAAAAAATTTGAGGGTGATAGCAGGAGGTATGACTCCTTCCATGAAATGATCCTCTGGAAATTCTGTGTGATATGCTGCTATGTGAAAATTAGGGGTTGTCATTGGAGACTGCTCTTCCGAAGAAGGCACGGGCTCACTGAGACTCGAATCCTCCTCCGATGTCAACGGAGGGAGACCTCACCGTCGTCGAGATAGATGGTGAGTGTTGAAAGACGCCACAATGAACTATTTATTTTTTTCAAATTTTAATTATTTGTGATGTATTATAAAGTCTCAGTGATAGTAACCACACACCTAAAAAAAGAAAAAAGGAAAAAGGACTTTCTAAAATCAATTAACAAGCAGCTAGAATAGGGTGGCCCCGTCTGAGTATTACCATATGCTGGAGATGAAACCCAGTATCACAATAACATACAGAGAGGGTTAGTTGTAAACACAGTTATAGTTACTCTAGAGCTCCAACCGAACCTCAGAAAATAGGTGTAAGCACTCTCATGAAGACGAGTACCCTCCCAAATACTGAATATAGAGTAGATCCATCTATTTTAGGTACCAAGACAACCCGTCCCAATCACCTCGTGTAAGTCCCTAAAAATTTTGGCCACTAAAGATACCTCAAATCACAGACATCATCAGGGGAGTTACGGTCGTAGATAGCACACTATATGGGCAGAACACCTAGATCCACGATCTAGTTTCGACATCCCCAAAGGGAACCCCAATATATAGCATGCCCACTGAATGCACTCAAAGGTGAGCTACCTTCTCATGCACCCTGGTGCTGTCTCGCGCTTAACTCCGGTGGTAGTGGAGTGGTCTCGATAATATGAGTGCAGTAGGATTTCACTTATTAATGACTCTAGTCTTAATTTTTGAGATCTTGGGTGATTTTTTCACTTCTCCTACCCCAAGTTCCTAGCCTGAACTACTGTTGGTGTGAGCTCAGAAAAAGTTATATGATTAATTTTATTATCGCTTGATTCTTAGTGTACTTGATTATTAGTCTTGCGGACGGGGAGTGGACGTATGAAATGTGATGAGACTCTTGACTCAAAAAACCATGTAGAAAATATGCTCTAAATATTCAATTTCAATGAAGAGTTTTTCTATAAGGAGAGATTTCTTTCAACATCAATGCAACAAACATTCAAATAACACAGTTCAACTTTAAAAATTCAGACATCTATCTATCCTCTCTTAACAGCCTTTTAACCAAAATTTCTTCAGAAATAATGCGGCTAAGTTCAGAAAACTAAAAAGAAAATTTTTTCTTTAAAAAAGCAGATGTGATTGACATTTAAATTTTCAAAATAAGAACAAAAGACAAAAAAGCTAGCTGGTAAACATGCATAGGAATCCAACAAGAGAAGCTATTCTGATGGCCAATAACTCCACAACCAAAGGGGAAACACAACAAAGGTGTAAACAACAGTTTTGGCTGAGTAACACATGCAAGCAGAGGCTACAGAGCGTTAGTATTGAGACTAACACAATGTATCTGAGTAGAGACCGCGTTATAATGCTCTGAAACACTTACAGGGGAAGCATTAGTTAGGGTAAAGTTGCATAGATGGCTAAGAAGGGTATGATCTGGACTCTGTGAGCTTTTGAGATGTTCACTGAGAATATAAGCTGGTTGGAAGGATATGTGAACAAAAGGAAAAACGGAAAGTCATAGGAACAATCTGGAAACTTGGGGTTTACTCCCTAGTGGAGTCACCAATTCTGATATAGGGTAATATGCTTGGGTGGTGGTTACTAAATATCCCTCTCAGGGCTTTTCGGTGCCCGAGGCAGACATTCAGATTAGCTGTAAAGTTCACAAAGAAGCAGCATACATGTTCGTGCTAATATCTATAATAAAAAAAGTAAGATGGAGAGATTACCTCTTTATCGATAGTGGATCCTATGGAGAACAACGAGCAACGAAGTAGAGATCCTTCTTCACCGGCTCCAAATCCAGTTCCTGCAATCAATCAAAGAATCCATGTAATCTCTACAACATTATAGTTTATTATTGATTAAACTAGCATATAAGAAACATGAAACAATGTAGATCTAAGCCATTCATATCATGCTACATAGACGATTGAAAAACAATTGTGACACTGATGCATTGAATGGAAAAAACATATATAGTTCTATTGATTTATAAAAAGGAGGATTACAACCGTTGGTTGCACCAAGCCCTCCTCAGTCTCCCAATTCCTCTCCTTCTTTCTCTATTTCTGAGTGTGATGATGCTCAAGGTAGAAAGCTCTCAATGAACTTTGCCGATATTCAAACCTCACAATACAACAATGAAATTCTGCTCTACATATATTCAATCCTTCGACCTTAGACCAAGAGCCCACAGATCGATTTTATAGAATATGGAGAGGGCGAACATTGCCAACTTATTCAACCAGTTTGTAATGGGAAAGATCAGTATTTTTCCATGTTCTTCCATGCTTTTGCCTCCTTAGGAGTCCAGTTGTATTTGGCAAGGCCTAATAAAAGGTTTGTGCCTTTTAGTTTCTGTTTTGCACTGGTCATTTATGAGTAAAATATGGAAGTGCCAGTCACTTTTCCACAATATCTTTTCCCTTTTCACACTCAAACATGTATAACGCTGCCCCTTGGGTAAGACAGAGCATTACCCTAGGTACTAACACTCCCTTTACATGTCTCAAGTGTGTTATAACGCTGTCTAGCTGCTTCTGGGGTGTGTTACCTTGGCAGAAATGGGTTTTGTCTAGGTCATTTTCTTCCTTCCATGTTACCTTCTCCTCTGAGCTGATGAAGAGGTCATTTTTCCTGTAACACCCTACCCTCTTATTCTTCTAACTAAGAAGAAAAATCAAAATTTAATATTCCAATTAGCTTCATGCTAATTTAGGAATATTACAGTCTCACTCTAATCTAGGCAAAATCAGCCCATTACGTAGCCAATTCTCAACCTCTGATAAACTTTCCTTGCTCACTTATTCCTGGAGAAATTTTCACCCTATTAAATAGGAAATTCCTTTGAATTTATTTCACAATGCTTCCTTGGCCTCCACATGACCTTATAACTGACCTGTACAATTTTATAATTATACAACTGATAGTTATCATCCCTTAAATGTCGGTCTCAACTGGGCCTTCCTTAGAATTGACATGAAAAAATTATTTATAGAAAATTATTAGTTAACTGATTGAGCACTACTTGTGAATTAAATCATATCTAATTCACTTGACCTCTCACTAGCTCATCACTCAGTTAGAACTAGTAAAACTGATTTTGACTCAATTTCTTGAGTTAACTATTTACAACTCACAAATAACTGTAACGAGACCCCCTTTAATCATCAGAGAACTATAAATGTCTACTCTATGACCCTCAACTCAAAATTCCTAAGATAACTCAATAATTATGACTTAGTTAACTACTACAAGCAGTAATGAGATGAAATTACCATTTATCTTCCAATTTAATTAAGGGAAAATTAAATCGAAAGTCCCCTTGGGGTGCCATTTCAACACTCCCTCTCAACAAGAAAGGGATTCTTTGCTACCCCGATCCTACCTCTGTGGAATTCGAATTTTCTTCTTTCCAACACCTTCTTCAAGATGTCTGCATCCTTCTCCTCTGTGGGAATGTACTCTAATGACATAATCTGCCTCTGAACATAATCTTTGAGATGGTGATACTAGATATCAATATTCTTGGACTTGTCTTGGAATACTGGGTTAACCGAGAGTTTGATGCAACTCTGGTTATCACAATGCATCATTGTCAGATCCATCTGTTGACCAAATAAACCAATAAGTATCTTACTCATCTAGATGGCCTCACATGCTTCTTGACTAGTCATCATGTACTTTGCCTCTGCTGAATTGAGTGCAATTAATGTCTATTTCATGTTGTACCAAGAAAATATTGCTAATCCTATGCTGAAGATGCCTCCTAATGTGCTCTTCCTATTGGATGGACTCCCTGCCCAATCTGCATCAGTAAAGTCTTGAATATTTACTCCTTCTATTTGTCTATACCATGATCCATACTCTATAGTGCCCCTGAGATATCACAAAACATGCTTCCATGCCTTCCAAAAGAGCTTGGTCGACTTAACCATAACTTGGCTCAGCTGGTTAACTATGTATCATATGTCAGGTCATGTGTTCACCAAATACATTAGTGAACCCACAAGCTACCTATAAACAATAACATCCACTACTTCGCCCGAAGTAGCATCCTCCTTCCTCCAGTTTCCTGCAAGAGGAGTCTCCATGGGTTTTCTTCCCTCAATGTGGAACTTCCTCAGAATATTCTTGGCGTACTTTCCCTAAGATAGAAATAGCTCCCCATCACTTTGCCAAATTTCCAATCCAAGGAAATAGTACAAGAGCCCCATGTCCTTCATCTCAAATTCTCTTGCAAAATCCTCTTTGCAAAAATTTATGAGTTGCTCATCACCTATTAGTATCAGATCATCGACATAAAGTACAGTAATCAAAATATTACCATTAACCACAATATGATATAGGTTCACATGCGCTTCACTCTTAGTGAATCCCAAACTAGTGAAATAGATGTCAATCATGATGTACTAAGCACGAAGTGCTTGCTTCAGCCCATACAATGCTCTCTTGAGTTTGCACATGTGCGACTCCATGTCTAAGGTCTCAAAACCTTCTAGTTACTCAATGTACAATTCTTCCTCAATAAATCCATTAAGAAAGGATGTATTTACATCAATCTGAGGTATCTTCCATCCCATCTGTGTTGAGAATGCAAGGATGGATCTAATAGATGAGTACCTTGTGACTGGTGAAAAATTATCATCATAGTCAATCCCCTCCACCTCAGAGAACCCTCTAGCCACAAATCTAGCCTTGTATTTCTCCACACTCCCATATGTTTCCTGCTTCACCTTGTAGACCCTTCTAGATCCTACAACTGACTTCCCCACTGGTCTTAGAACAACTTCCCATGCACTGTTTTTGATGGTGGAGTCATACTCCTCAACCATGGCATCAAAACACACTGGATGTTGCATTGATTCCTCAAAAGAGGATGGTTCTATCTACATAACTTCACTCGTAAGAGCCATGTATATAGTGTACCGCTATGGGGACCTTCTCTTCCTGTGTTGTGATGTGGGTTCTCCCACATTCTCTCTCGCATCCAACAATAATCTGTCAGCCTCTCTAGTGGACTTCCTCCAATCTTTGGTGGATGGATTTTCATGACTGGTTTATACCACTCTCCATTCCTCTACTTTTCGCTGCTCCACGTCCCGAGGTTCATCCTTTAATTGGAGCCAGGAGATCCTCAACTGCATGTAACTCGAGCTCCCTCTTAAGGGATAATCACATGGCTTTGTCTTCATTAGATTTCACATCTCTTCTGACCATTTTCATCCTATGTGCTGGAAATTACACCCGATAGTTGTGAGGTGTATCGGTGTACCCCACAAATATCCCCAAATTTGCTGTTGGCTCTAGCTTCTTCCTGGCATATTTGGTCACATGGAAATAAAAAAATGAACCAAAATTTTTAAAATATGACACATCCAATCTCTGACCTGAAAAAGCCTCCTTCAGTGTACTCATCTTAAGTATCCAATGAGGATTTCCGTTCTAAAAAAATACTATTGTATTGCATGCTTCCGCCCACAGATGTAACACTATGCCTAATCATGAAACATAACTCATGCTGCTCCCACAATAGTTATGTTCTTCCTTTCTAAAACCCCATTTTGTTGTGGGTTATGATGTGCAATCAATTCTCTTTGAATTGTTGAGATTCCACAAGATGATGATCCTAGTGAAAATTAAGCACCTACACTAGGTGGGGCCCACAGGCTATTTTTAGGTGATATGTCTATTTTTAGAATTTGGGTCAAAGTCTATTTTTAGCAGTAATTTATTTATATATGGTTGAGAAAATTATATGGATGGATGGACGTCTATTTTTGGAATGCATGTGCAAAGTTGTTTCATGGAATGCATGTCTAAAAATAGAATGCATGTCAATTATTGTCATCTCTTAACAATAATTAGACAATAAATAATTAACTATTCTCTTGAAGCACTTGATTTCAGTTAACTGATGTGGCAAACCAGTTGATTGAAGGAATTTCATGTTCAAAGGTTGGTTGGTGGGACATGCAAGTGGACTTCGTTGTAATTGAGTGATACAAAGTTTTAACAGAGTTGGATGTGTAGTTATGTGAGTTGTAAAGTAGTTTAACTCAATTAAGTGAGTTAAACCCAGTTGTGCTAGTTGTAACTAGTTGTAACTAAAGATACAATAGTGAGAGATCAGTGAATTAAATATTAAATTAATTCACATGGAGTGATCTCACATGCAACTAAATATTTACTACTGTTAACTACATGCATGTAAGATCCAGTGGAGACCCAGTTGAGAGATAGGTGAAAAGGACAGTTTGACTATTAGTTGTGACTATAGTGGGTGTACAAGTGCACCCACACACACATTGGAGATGCCAATGAGGATTGCGTAGTCAAGGCAAGGCAATATCGAATTCATTCAGGCATTGTGATTAGCAAGGATTGCACAGTGGAGGCAGGATGTCAGGAGGTAATAAATTGGTGCATGTGTGAGCCAATTTTGTAATTATAGTGTGAGACAATTGTATATTGTACGGAGACCTCTTGGATTAGAGTTTTGTATGATATTTTTTCATGATTCCTGATATATACATAGTTTTATTAAAAAAAAATTCTACATGGTATCAGAGCAAATAAGATTGCAATATTGAAGCAGTAGCTAAGTTTGTTGGTGGAAACAATTTGAATTTGCTTCAAGAACTTCTTGGTGCGATAGTTGAGTAAACATCAAGATGGCTTTCAATGTTTTGTGGTTAGAGTATGCACTCGAGGGAAGCTTGAACTACATTGCATGGAAGGATAGGATGGAGGCGGTGCTTGAAGATAATGGCTTGAAGGAATTCATCAACAGTGATGTTCCTAAGCCCACTTCGACGAATGTTGCATTAATTGACGCCTGGCAAAAGAAAGTAGCGAAGATGAGAAGGATTCTATTGGAAGATGTGTGAGACCATATTGTATCAAGCCTTCATGGGAAAGCCACTCCATTTTCAATGTGGAAGGCTTTGACAGATCTTTTCTAAAGGAGCAGCGACCATAGGAAATTGGTGCTGAAGGATAAAATCAGAAAATTCATGATGGAGAAGGGAAAAAATATTCCGAAGTATCTCACAAAGTTTGTCCAATGTCGGGATGAATTGGGGAATGTGGGAATCACAGTTGCTAATGATGATTTGGTGAGTTTTTCTCTCGTGGGACTTCCTAAGAGTTGGTACAATTATCAAGACTTTGTCAATGGACGAGAAAAATTGTTGGATTGGGAACGACTGTGGTCGGATCTAGTGCAAGAGAAGTTTAGGTGGAACACCAAGGATGGCTCTTCATCAAAGCATGATGATGAAGTGGATTGTGCTTTTCTTTCCAAAGCAAGGAAAGGGAAGGGGAAGAAATCCCATTCAAAATCTGAGGCTAAAGGAAAGAAGCTGGATTTGTCCAAGGTGAAGTGTTTTCACTGTCACGAACATAGGCATTTCACCACTAACTGCCCACAAAAAAAGAAGAACAAGAAGGCTCCTGGAGCTGTAGATGGTGAGGCCCTTACCACAAAATTTGAACTTGATTTCTCTTTGATTGCATGCTTCGTTTCAAGCGCAATGGGATCAGTGTGGTATCTTGATAGTGGTGCTTCCTTCCACATGACGGGAGATAAGGAGCTCTTCAGTGACTTGGAGGATAAAGATCTCTAGATGGATATAGAGATGGGCTACGATGGATGATACAGTGCGACTGAAATTGGTACCATTACCTTTAAGAGGGATTCAAGTAAACCATTTATGTTGAAATATGTTATGCATGTTCCAGATCTAAAGAAGAACTTGGTCTCAGTCGTGATGTTGGAGGACAAAGTTTATGCAGTTTTTTTCAGCGATGGAAAAAATTTACTGTGACATAAAACAATAGGACAAACCAAGAGGATAGGGATTCGAGCTAAGAATATCTATAAGTTGGAGGTAGATGGCTGCGCTGCAATGGTGGGCAAAGAAGAAGAAGTGGTGATCCGGGATGAGGGAAAATTATGGCACAGGCTATTGGGCCATCCTCACCATGGTGTCCTAAATATTTTGCAGAAGATTTCTACTGGACTTCCCAAGGGTACACTTGCGTAGTTAGATAAGTTTAAGGGATGTACTATGGGTAAGTTTGTGAAGACCACCTTTCATGAAAAGGAAAATCGTGCTTCGGTGATCCTGGAGAGATTTCACACAGACATGTGTGGACCATTCTTGGTTGCTTCAAAAACAAAACACAGGTGTTATGTTATTTTTGTTGATGAATATTCTCATGGATGCTGGATCTCCTTCATGCAGAAGAAGGATAAAACATTCTCAAATTTCTGTGAGTTTAAAGCATTGGTGGAGAAAGAGTCAGGGCGGCAAGTGAAGGCTCTGCGGAGCAATAATGGTGGTGAATTCATCTTGAACGAATTCAAAGACTTCTATAGCAAAGAATGAATTCAAAGAGAACTCATAGTGCATCATAACCCACAACAAAATGGGGTTGCAGAGAGTAAGAAAAGAACAATTGTGGGTGTTGCACAAGCTATGCTACATGATCAGGGCCTACCAATGCACTTGTGGGCAGAAGCATGCAACACTGTGGTTTATGTGCAAAACCATTGTCCTCATAGAGTACTTGGCATGAGTACACTTGAAGAAGCTTTTACTGGTAAGAAACCATATGTTTCTCACTTTAAGATCTTTGGCTCATCTGTTTATGTGCATGTGACCAAGAATGCCAGGAAGAAGTTGGAGTCGATTGTTGAAGTTGGGATATTTGTGGGCTACATAGAAACACCCCATATTTATCGTGTGTATTTTCCAAACAGTTGAATCACTATGATGCGATGGGATATAAAATTCAATGAGGAGAAAGCCATGAAGTTGTCACTTGAGAGGGAGCTAGACTTGCATGCAGAGGAGGAACTTTTGATTCCCAAAGATGAGCCTCTAGATATGGATCAGCCACAGGAGGAGGATCATGGAGTGGAGGAGTCCACTCACGTAGAGCCAAACATCAGAATAGGAAAAAGGCGTACCACAGAAGCTAAGAGGCTACATCTTGATGCGACACATAATGTAGAAGTCCCTACTTCACAGTGCAGACAGAGACAGTCTCCTGACTGTTTCACTGGATACATGGCTCTCATGAGCAAATGTATTGTGACAGAGCCATTTTCCTTTTAGGAAGCAGTGCATGAGCCCACATAGGTAGATGCTATGGTGGAGGAGTATGACTCCATTACCAGAAGCAATGCTTGGGAAATTTTTCCAAGGCTAGTTGATAAATCAGAGGTAGGTTCAAGATGGATCTACAAGGTAAAGCAAGTTGCTGATGGGAGTGTTGAGAAATAAAAGGCGAGATTTGTGGCCTGGGTCTTCTCACAGATCGAGGAGATTGATTATGAATAAAAATTTACACCCGTCGCATGGTATTCTTCCATAAGGACCATCATTTCTCTCTCAGCTCAGATGGGTTGGCACATTCATCAGATGGATGTGAAGACTACGTTCCTTAATGGGATCATTGAGGAAAAATTGTACATTGAGCAGCCTGAAGGATTTGAGATCTTCAGTAGCGAGTCACATGTGTGCAGACTCAAAAGAGCGTTGTATGGGCTGAAGCAAGCACCCCGTGCTTGGTACACTCGGATCAACAGCTATTTCACTGGACTTGGCTTCACCAAGGGTTAGGTGGATGAAAACCTATACCAGATTGTGGTGGAGGGTAAGCTTTTAATCATTTTTCTTTATGTTGATTATTTAACACGGACTGGAAATGAGCAGCTGATACACTCATGCTAGGAGGACCTTGCAAAGGAGTTTGGGATGAAGGATATGGGCCTCCTTCACTATTTCCTTGGATTGGAAATATGGTAGCATGTAATATTCCAAAAATTTAGCCTACATCTAAATGGAATATTATAGTTTGTTTTATCACTAGGTAGGTGAATAAGTGGGTAGGGAGGCCCCTAAAACCCTTTTTAAAGAATAATAACACTCTTAATGGGAAAGGAGGAAGAATAAGTAGCTGTATTAAGCACCTTTGGGTGTGAATTGGAGGAGATACATATTGAAGTGGTCAAATTTGACCAAGTCAGCAACACTGTCATGGAGGAGTGGCATTCATGATAAGACAACACAGTTTTAGTGGAGGAAAAATTGCATGAGCTTAGTGGCAAGTATGGATGGGACCCAATGTAAGAATGATCACATACTATATATGGAGGGGATGACAACCATTGTTATTCATGTTTGAGATTATTATTGATATTGGTCTGTTTAGACTTTGCTTCCTTTTGCTGTTTAGCAGGGTTACTGTGCTGTTTAGCACAAGGGTGTTCCTGATTGGGAATCCCTACCTCATCCTCAGGGAAGGAGAGGTTCTTTGGGATGCATTTCCTCATTTCATCATTCTAGCCAAGCTACCTCCTTCAGCTACAATGCAATTTTTGTTCAGAGCCGGGTTGCATTGCAGGGTGCAGCAAAGGAGGATCACATAGAGCTATTTCTGAGCTTGTTTTTCAGTGGAGAGCATTAGGGTCCCGTGATTTGGAAAATTGGTAGACCAAATGACAAGGGAACATGGAACTAGTCTTTAGATTCCAAGGACCTAGCCTTCTTGGACTCAGAGAGGAATCTCTCTATTGGGTGCAAAGGATGTGTTATTTTTGCTCTAGGGTTTTTATTTTAGGGTAGTTATTAAGTGTAGGGTTTGTTGATTGTTTTGGTTGGGTAAGATGGTCAAGTGGAATAGGTGGAGTGGGAGTCTTTCAAAGCCATTGGGATATGGAGTCAAATGAAGTCAAGAGTGTCTAAACGATGAAACAGAGTGTCTTGCAGGGCCAATTTAACAAGGTTAATGGATCCTTAAGGTGATGTATGAGGTGTAATGAACATCAAGTTTGGGAAAAAAATTAAGAGGTCTTAAACATATATAGTTTAAAGCTACAACTCATGAGGTAGGGCAAACCATTAAGCTCAATGAACAATACTCAAACTGATAAACATATAAGATAAACATTCTAGTGAAACATAAAGAGCATAAGAGCTTCTAACAAATAAGAGCTTTTAAGAGATTTTGGGAAAACATACGAGATACAAAAAATAACTCAATTTATGAAGAGGGAACTCCTAAAAATCATATTTCAAGCTATTGGGAACTTTGAAACAAGTTGGTAAGCATGGACAAAGGGAAAGATCGAACGAGACCTCTTTGACTTAACCTAACAATCAATATTCCACAGAAATGGCTTCAAGATAGGGTTTTGAAAACTTCAAATAATTAGGCATACCATGAATCATACTTGTAAGATAGCATACTAACCATACATGAAACAAAACAAGTTTTGGTGGACCTAAGGAGCAATCAAGAATTCCTTAAGATGGCCAAAAGAGGAAAACATCAAAACTATAACAAACAGGAGGACTGAGGTGCCTCAAAGAACATATCTCAACCTATACTTTTATGTTTTATAGCAGCCAAGAAGAATGAAACAAAATGAGAACAGAAAACATTAACAAGTTAAGAAGACATCACCATTCACCAAGGTATGGAATCCTGCAAACAAACTTTTCCATGATCAAGCCAAACAAGCCATTCATCTACTTCACAAAACCAATTTCTTCTCCAAGCTAATAAAACCATGTATATTGCTCTTCAAGCTCATAAAATGCCAATAAAATACATAGGGGCTTCATGCTCTATTTATGGAGCAAAGGAGGACTAAAACCCTAAATGTGGTAGGAAAATGTCAAATACAATCATAAATGTCATTTATGGCCAAGAGACCATGCAAGGCCCAAGGCACATAATATCCTAAGAAATAAATGCAAAAATAACTATTTGCACCTAATTCTAGAGTAATTTTCCTCAAAGAACTCAAAAATATCTATTTGCAATAAATGAGTGTGTTTTTTTTACTTTTGGTTCAAAACACACTAGGCAACCTCTATGTGTAGCACCACTTCAGCAGAAAATAGGGTCTCTTGTGGCTGAGTTTTGGACCCCTTCCTGACACCAGATTTGGCTCTGTGATGGCTCGTTGGAAATCCTGATGAGTCTACTTTATAAAAATGCTGTGGATCCCATTTACCAATTCAAAAATCAATTTCCCTAACACTGCTCTGTGCGTAGCGCCTGGTCTGAAAATGAGGCAGAAAGGTCAAAATTTTGACCTTTTGGGGGGTTAAAAATGCTCCAAATGATCTGAAATTTGGTGAGAAAACTACTAGTGATGTGAGGAATCCAAAAATGTAAAATTTGTGAGCTGAGGATGCACCAATTTTGTGCGTAACACCTAGGGTGCTGCACACAAAGGGGTCAAAATTTGAAAAAGACAAAATTTTGTCCAAATTACCTCAAAATTGGTGGAGAGGTCCCTCAAGAGGTTTGTGAAGCCCGTGGAAAATCTCGAGCCATGTCTCTAAGTTTTTCTTGGTATTTACCTTCTTTGAGTGCTCAAATTTCAATGAAAAGAGTATCCTCATTTATCATAGGTGGGTGACTAATGTCATGACTGTCTTCTTGGCTACCTTATCTTTCAATTGCTGTACTATCATGGTCATTCTCTGTATTAATGCCTCCTTCTTCAAACTCTGTCATTACCCTTACTGCTAGATCTCCCATCACCTTGTGCATCATTATTTTTCCCATTGGGATAGCAGTGAGCCTTACTGCTGCCTTCAACACTTTCATCATTGTCACCCTTTTTCCATCTTTAGTACTGTGACCTTGGTCTTGGAGTTTATCATCAGCCTTTGCATCTACTTCACTTTCGCCTTGTAATCCATTGATGTCCTCTTAGTGGAATTATTTTATCGCTGTCTCCTTCATCAAACCCTATTTGTGCCTTGTTGGTTTCCTCTTCTTGATCTGCTATTTCTTTATTTTCACCTTCTTTTTCTTCATGTTTAATATTTTCATCCATATTGTCACTGATTTCACTTTGACTAGGCTTATTTTCATGTTTATGCACATTTTCCTCTTGACTGTCATGTTTATTTTCTTTACTGACTGTCACCCCCATCATTGTCTTCACTATCTTCTTGGCTTTCATCTTTGTTCATCAGCAATACCTATTTTTGTACTTGGGAGTGATTCATGTGTATCATCACCCTCCCTATCTTCATCCAAGTTCTTACTTCTTTGTATATCTTAGAACATAATGGTTTTTGGCTTGGTGAGAGCTTTAGGTCTAGGGAGGACAGATGTGTGATGTGAGGGCAGATTTTTAGCAAATGAGGGAAAGATGAAGTAGGCTTAGGACAGTTTCAGAGTTTTTAGGAGGGCTGTTGGTACTGAGTGTCTTGACACAAATGACAACTCTCAAATTTGCAAACCCTGCCCTAGATGGTCAAATTTGATTCTTTATGCAGATTAGGTTTTGGTCACATTCGTTCTTTAAAATTCTCCTTGATTATGAAAAATACCACTTGGAAAGCAAGGAAGAAAGACAATAACCTTGCTTGACTAATGCAAGAGCTTTGGAGGCAAAAATTTTGAATTTATACCCTTTTTGAAAAATTTAGACAAAAAATGAAGAAATAATTTATTGGAGAACATAAATAATTACCAAGAGGAATAATTAAACATAACCAGCAATAGATCATAAACATAAAAACAAATGTTTATCTGGGAAAAACCCAAAACTCCAAGGAAAACCCATCCTAATGAAATTTCATTAGCCATGGCCAAAACCTTGGCCAATCCAACCAAGTGAGCCTTCACTGCTCACATCCAGGCCTACCATACAATGAAGTCTTCTCAACCTTTTATAGGCTCCATTACATGCAATACCAAGGGCTGAAAACCATGGGTGCACAATACCATGTGCCCCAAAACTACTGATTGTTTAAACTGGTCAACCTTGACTCTAACCTCGAGTCAATTTACCTAACAAAAAATCACCGATGCGTAGTGCTAGAGACTTGTTCTGTGGGCGAGTTGGGTCGGTCTGGGCCTATGTGTAGCGCCTAGGCTGGTGCGTAGGGCTGCCCTCCCGGTGTGCAGCGCAGTGTAAAATAACACTACGACTGCCCATTTTGTACATAGCACCAACGACCAGGTGCATAGCACCTCCATCAGTGTGTAGCGCCTGAATTTTTTTAACATTTTTTGCAAAAAACCCTTAAAAACTTCTTTCAACATCTCTCCTCTCTTTTGCAATGACAAGTGAGGTGGGGAAAAGGCCAATGAGACCCTTATAATATTTTTGAAAAATTATTTCATGCCAAAACCCACTTTCCTAATGTTTATTTCCTTCTTACCTTTTTACTGTCCCTTTGGGTATTTTTCTCCTATTGGTGGCAGTTTGATATAGTGCTTCTTTTCTGCCTCTGATCTTTTTAAGACCTCTGATTTTACCTTTTGAAACCTCATGTGTTTGTACTAATACTCTTTTCTTTTTTTGTGCCTTTGGTGTGGAGGAGTCAATGCCTCTTTGCCAAACCCTATAGGGTAGCTTGAAACCCTTGACATGCCATCTGTTGTTATGAAGGAGGCTCTTTGTCATCATTTGACCTGTTTTGTCAATTTTCCCAAACTCCTAGACTTTAGGGCTACTTAGAAAAAAGTAAATAGTGTTGTCTTCTAAGTTCTAAAAAACTTCTCAAAAATCATTAATTATTTTTAAAAGTCTTCAATGAGCATTTGAAGGAGTTGAGGTGGCCTTTTCCCCTGTAACCCTAGTACTGATTCCTTGCTTCGTCAAAACTGTCAAAAACCCTGATTCTCTTCAAACATATGCTTGATGCTTTCTCTTTGTTGTTAATGATCATCTTATGATGATACTCTCTTTTACCTTACCCATTTCTAGGCTGATGGCCTTTTGATCCTTTTGCAAAAAGGTGAGCAAGGGGCAGTTGTCCCCCTGCAAGATTTGTGCTCTAGACCAAAAAGCCTTTTTGAGTGACCTCTTTTGATCAGTTTGGACAAGATCAATTGTCCTTTTCTTTTTTGAATGTAGTTTCTTCAGGCAAGAAAAACAGAGTTGTTAGGATACCAAATCCACCCTATGACCTTGTGAAACCCTAGGTGACCTAGTGGAAGCTTTCTTGGACTTGGCTTTTGGACTGAGACCTAGAATTTGGGATTATCAAGTGTGAGATGGAGTTTATGATAAAATAATGTTTTGAAGATCCAAATCCAATGTACTTGATTTGTCTAAAGAGCCTACAGATATAGTTTGAGACTATCAGTGTTTAGGAGTATTTTGGGAGACACAACAAAGCTATTTGATTGGTGGGCTTAGGTAGCAGTGATGTGTTTCTAGGCCAAACAAAACAGAAGATTTTTGGCCAAAGGTGAAAGCACATAGACAAAAAGAGTGACATAAGACACTAATGGGTTTTCTGGGATTGGTAAGAAAAGCTAGACATTATGGAATGATGAAACAGTGAAAAATTATCTTGAGGATAATGAAGGCAGTGAGATTTCTATAACTCACAATGTTTATGAACCTTTTTTCTAGAAATCTTGGGATAATCATTTAGTCATCAACAAAGACAAAAATTATTGATGACTAACATAGAGGTAGCCTATCCATTGGAGGATCAGCAAGGAGGGCTCCTGAGCATATTTTCACATCTTTTGCATCAGGCCAACCATCTACTATCCCTCACAGCGCAATCACAATTCTGAACTGCGTTATTTTTGGAGGCAGTGGTTGGGAGGGTTCATTGAGCTCATCAAGAGGGTCTATTTTTGAGTAGAGGGATCAAACTTATATTTAGAAATACCATTGGAGGAGGAAATCATTATATCAGATATGTCATAGCCTCATTCTCTTCAGTTCCAGTTGCAGTGACATCTCAACCCCAGGGTTATTTGTCACATTGTATATTTCTTGGTATTTCTAGTAATCTTTTCCAGGTTGGCTGGAAATCATGTATTAGAGCCCACATCTTCTCTTCTGGGCATTTATTCTGTTTCTATCAACCATAATTCATTCATGTATGTTTACAATAGTAGCTACACTAATATAGATAACACTGTCACCACTCTCTGGCATTATATATAGTTGTAGCAACTCATGTGATGATTGTTCTGATTATTGGAGGCTAGTTCTTATTTCTTGAGTGGCTTGTCCCTCATGATATTTTTGTTTATTGTTGCTGATATATTAATAAGATTATGGCTGCATATTGACCCCTCTCATGTCATGATCATATTTGTTGTGTTTTACATTATTATAATGTATTGTATTGCTGCTATTTCCATTTTGGAATATTACAGTGGTATCGAAGCATAATCTTGGCTCAACCTGTGCATTCAAGACATTATGCCATTAGAAGGAGAAGCTTCTTCTCACAAAAAAGAGAAGATGTACAGAAGAAACAAAGGCATGAATCCATTATTTGGAGAAATGAAGGAAGAAAGGATCTCCCAACTTCTTTTCCAAACTGTGAAAAATATCAAAGAAGATCTCAAGAAGATGAAAGGGGAGAGGTGTAGAAAAATTCCAAGGGGGTTTTAAAGTGAAGCAAGCCCTAGATATTCACATGATGGGTGTAGACATTCAGCCACACATGCAGATCCACAACACAGTTTATGGACCACATTCACTACAAGGAGAATGGAGGAAGAAGATGCACCAAGGGAGGAGACCTTGAGTGACTATCTTCAAGAGTATGAGTCTCAATCTTTAAGATTCAAAGAGCACTTGGACTTCCAAGGGTTTTTCCAACTCAAGGAAGACATAAGATCCAAAAACCATAACAGAAGCAAGAGAGGTAGAATCTTTCTATCTAACTTTGATGGATCAACAAAGTGCACTGCCAAGGCTTGGGTGAAGGATCTAGATTCCTATTTCCAGCTACACCAAGTTTCAGAAAAGGAGGCCATTAGAGTAGAAATGCTGCACCTCAAAGGTATGGCCCATGATTGGCGGTTTTATAGTTATGATTCATTTTATCATGAAAATGTAAGCACTTATGTAGGGTTCACTAAGAAATTAGTAAGAAGATTTGATATTAAACATTGTGAAACATCTTTTGTTGAACCCAAAAACTCAAAACCTTTGCATGAGTTGGAGAGATCTATTTTTCCAAATTCACTCCATATTTATGTTGAAGGGGATAAAAACATGCATGATACCTTGCCAAGGGCAAGATCCCCACTTTTGGAAGAGCCCTCTTCTATAGATGAAGACATGGAGATTCCTCCTTCAAGGGAAGACCAAGATCAAGGGTCTCTCATTGATGATGAGGCATTCTCACATATTGATGAAGAGGATGAGGAAGGAAGAGCTAATAGCACTATAACATTAGGAGGAGATCCATCACCACATGGAGATCGAGAGGGAGCCATTTCTTCCATTTGAGGAGCCCTTGTATCTTTCCAAGGAGTTCCAAATGATCTAACAGGAGGGAACCAAAGCACAATTCCGGAGCAGCATGTATCAGTTTTTGTGGATTGTGAGATGAGAGGAGAAGAAGAGAAGAACGATCAGCATCAAGGGGTGATGAGCATTCACCCTTATCTATTTTAGGAGGTTTCTGCACAAAATAAGGAGACTATATTGTGCAGTGAAGAGAGGGACAAATCAGTCCACTCATATATACAATCCACTTCAGATTTTGATGTCTCACTACATGGGGGCATTCCACCTGGGAGGCCACTAGATCTAGAGTTTTGAAAGACATATTGCCATTTGGTTCACCACTCTTAGATTCTAGAGGGGTGAAGACCTTGGAGGAGTCTAGTATAGTGTAGAGAGTTTGGGATAGACGCAAAGAGGAGTGAGGCATTCTCCCATTTTCAGCATTACCCACTCTCACTACATATTCTGCGCTGACAGAAGCTGCTGTACTAATGGAGGATGGCACCACCATGGTGCAAGGGAGCTACTCCATGGATTTGGAGACACAGAGGGTACTTCCTTTGAGGAAGGCATCCTCCATACATTGGAGTAGATGGGGGCCATTCATGCTTACATTGGCCAAGATCAAGAGGTTCTTTTTGGATGGTAGCTTCTCATGGGAGGCCAACTTACAAAGGTCACCACCTCTATTTGAGCATGAGAAACTGCATGATGGGCATGTCAGCACTTTGGAGGATGAATTTGGCATGATGGATGTCAAAGGAGAAGACATCAGCATGTGGGGAGCTTCACATTTTAGATCTTCAGCGCTGTCTCTTAGGAGGGTTGACCCATATTGAGGTCTCAACTTTTGGTAGAGTACTCCCAGGATCTTGGTGACTGCATGATTCTTGATGACCCAGAGGGAGATGATAGATACATGGTTGTTGATGAGGTCATCTATTCTTATGGCAGTGTCTTCTTAACTAGAGTTTTTGAGCTCAAGAGAAAGCTACTACATGCATCACATGTGGACTTTCTTTCCATGCACTTTGATGTATTTCATTCTTTGATGGAGGAGTTCACTTGGGAGGGCATCCAACAAGATATAAATCAACATATGGAGAGATGCATAGCCTAGATGTTGATGGAGAGGTTGTCAGAACCACTTCCTTAGTCATTTTGAGTGAGGGATAATTTTCAGTTGAGCCATTTCAGCTCAATGACCACGGTACATAGTAGAGGATGTACATTTATGCATGATGATTTGTACTTCTTTACTTTTTGTGAGAATCATGTTGTACCAAGGAGGATCATTCCTTCTTGTATATTGTATTATGATGTACTTGAGGCCATTTGTAGCATTGATGTTGGCCATTCTAGTGGTGGTTTGTGGGGGATGCCACATGATTCTTGGCATGCACCATTGGCACCAAATTTTACTCGTATGTTTCCATCTTGTAGGATGATTGTGGTAGCAAAAAAGTGGCTGAAAGGAAACTTGTTTTTCTTTGTTTTGAGGTAGGTAGGAGATGCAGTGCATTAGTTCCATATGTGGAACTATGGTCCTCCTCCCAGTTATCATGTGGCAACTCATTTTCACTTATTTTTGCTTCTATGTATTGATGATGCTCTTATGTTTAAGGGAAGCTTTGTTGGGAGAGTGGCACAAGAGTTGAAGGTGCCCATTGGGAGTATGATTCTCCATACTTTATATATTGCATGTTTCAGGAGAAACCATGGGCAAACCATGGTTGCCACAATACTACATCTCTTTTCTTCACATGGGAGGAGCCATTTGGAGAACTTGAGTTCTTGGAGGAGGCACTTCATGGCTGATTTGTTTGGTGGGGTAACTTGGGCCATTCTTAGAGGCCATGACATTTCAGTCCAAAATCAGTAGTAGCCCCATACTTACCATAAATGGAGAGAGAAACAACTTGGGTGGAAAAATCTAATCTCTCCATGCAGCCCCAATACATTGCATAAACCAAGGGTTGAGGATTTCTTTGATGAGCTACCTAGAATGGCTCATTTCATTTGGATGATAGCATGAGTATGGGAGTCTCTCATTGGGAATGAGATCCCCTATGTTATTCATCACTCCTACCTTGAGGAGGCCATGGGACAACAAGAAGGTTTCCACTTACACCTTCCACTTTTTCATGATGTAAGCCATTTGGGTTTGCATACTTGGGAGGAACCATTGGAGAGTAGATTTATTGCAGATTATGTTGAGATGTGGTGGGAACTATTGATGAGAAGGCCACAAGAAGAGGAAGGGAGGAATTTTTCTCCACCTTTACAGTTTCTTGAGGACAAGCAAAATTTTGGAGGGGAGGACTGGAATATTCCAAAAATTTAGCCTACATCTAAATGGAATATTATAGTTTGTTTTATCACTAGGTAGGTGAATAAGTGGGTAGGGAGGCCCCCCTAAAACCATTTTTAAGGAATAATAACACTCCTAATGTGCAAGGAGGAAGAATAAGCAGTTGGATTAAACACCTTTGGGTGTGAATTGGAGGAGATACATGTTGAAGAGGTCAACTTTGACCAAGTCAACAACGCTGTCATGGAGGAGTGACATTCATGATAAGACATCACAGTTTTAGTGGAGGAAAACTTGCATGAGCTTAGTGGAAAGTATGGATGGGACCCAATGTGAGAAGGCTCACATACTATATATGGAGGTGATGGAAACCATTTTTATTCATGTTTGAGATTATTATTGATATTGGTCTATTTAGACTTTGCTTCCTTTTGCTGTTTAGCACAAGGGTGTTCCTGATCGGGAATCCCTACCTCATCTTCAGGGAAGGAGAGGTTATTTGGGTTGAATTTCCTCATTCCAGCATTCTGGCCAAGCTACCTCCTTCTTCTACAGTGCAGTTTCTATTTAGAGCTGGGTTGTGTTGCAGGTTGCAGCAAAGGAGGATCACATAGAGCTATTTCTGAGCTTGTTTTTCAGTGGAGAGGTAGCCTATCCATTGGAGGATAAAAAAGGAGGGATCGTGGGCATATTTTCACATCTTTGGCATTAGGCCAACCATCTATTATCCTTCACAGTGCAATCACAATTCTGAACTGCGTTATTTTTGGAGGCAGTTACTAGGAGGGTTCATTGAGCTCATCAGGAGGGTCTATTTTTGAGTAGAGGGATCAACCTTCTATTTAGAAATACCATTGGAGGAGGACATCATCATATCAGATCTGTCATAGCCTCATTCTCTTCAGTTCCAGTTGCAATGACATCTCAACCCCAGGGTTATTTGTCACATTGTATATTTCTTGGTATTTCTAGCAATCTTTTCCGGGTTGGCTAGAAATCATGTATTATAGCACACATCTTCTCTTCTGGGAATTTCTTCTATTTATATTAGCCATATTTCATTCATGTATGTTTACAGTAGCAGCTACATTGATATAGACAACATTGTCACTTCTCTCCGACATTCTATACAGTTGCAACAACTCATGTGCTGATTGTTCTGATGATTGGAAGCTTGTTCTTATTGCTTGAGTGGCTTGTCCCTCATTATATTTTTGTATATTGTTGCTGATATCTTAATAAAATGATGGATGCATGTTGATCCCTCTCATGTCATGATAAGATTTGATGTGTTTTACATTATTATGTCTTGTATTGTTGTTATTTTCATTTTGGAATATTACACAACAAGATGGTGAACTTTTTGTGTCTCAAGGAAAATATGCAAGGGAGATACTCGGTAAGTTTCACATGGAGGACTACAAACCCATGGATATTAATCTTTCAAGAAAATGGAGGAAAGAGGATGCTACATCGGGAGAGGTAGTGGATGATATTTTTTAACGACAGTTGGTGGGTTCGCTCATGTATTTAGTTAATACAAGACTAGACATATGCTATGCGGTGAACCAGCTTAGCCAAGCAATGGTTAAGCCTACCAAGCTCTTTTGAAAGGCGGGAAAGCATGTCCTGAGATATCTCAAGGGCACATCTGAGTATGGCTTATGGTATAGATAGATGGATGAGGTGAAGTTGCATGGCTTCACAGATGCAGATTGGGCGGGCAACCCAACGAACATAAAGAGCACATTAGGAGGGGTCTTCAATATCAGATCTATAGTTGTTTCTTGGTAAAACATGAAACAGAGATCCGTGGCACTCAGTTCAGCGGAAGCAGAATATATGGCAGCAAGTCAAGCTGCATGTGAGGCTATCTAGATGAGGAAGATTTCGATTGGTTTGTTTGGTTCTCATTTAGATCCTACAATGATTCATTTTGATAATCAGAGTTGCATTAAACTCTCAATTAATCTTGTCTTTCATGTAGATCTAAGCATATATATATCCAGTATCATCATATTAGATATTGTGTGTAGAGGAAGATCATGTTTCTTCAATACATTCCTATGGAAGATTAGGATGCAGATATTATGACGAAGGCACTCACCAGGAGCAAATTCGAATACCATAGAGGCAGGATCAGGGTGAAGGATAATCCCTTTCTTGTTGAGAGGGAGTGTTGAGATTCAACAAGATGATGATCCTAATGAAAATTAAGCACCTACACTAGGCAGGGCTCGCAGGCTATTTTTAGAATTTGGGTCAAAGTCTATTTTTAGCGGTAATCTATTTATAGATGGTTGAGCAAATTATATGGATGGATGGGATATTATGGGCATCTATTTTTGGAATGCATGTGTGAAGTTTTTTCGTGGAATGCATGTCTAAAAATAGAATGCATGTCGATTATTGTTATCTCTTAACAATAATTAGACAATAAATAATAGTCTATTCTCTTGAAGCATTTGATTTCAGTTAACTGATGTGGAAAACCAGTTGACTGAAGGAATTTCAAGTTCAAAGGTTGGTTTGTGGGACATGCAAGTGGACTTCATTGTAATTGAGTGATACAAAGTTGTAACAGAGTTGGATGTGTAGTTATGTGAGTTGTAAAGTAGTTTAACTCAGTTAAGTGAGTTAAACTCAGTTGTGTTAGTTGTAACTAAAGATACACTAGTGAGAGATCAGTGAATTAAATATTAAATTAATTCACATGGAGTGATCTCACATGCAACTAAAGGTTTACTACTGTTAACTACATGCATATCAGATCCAGTGGAGACTTAGTTGAAAGATAGGTGAAAGGGACAGTTTCACTATCAGTTGTGACTAGATTGGGTGCACAAGTGCAACCACACACACATTGGAGATGCCAATGAGGATTGCGTAGTCAAGGCAAGGCAAGATCAAATTCATTTAGGGATTGTGATCAACAGGGGTTGTGTAGTGGAGACAGGCTATCAAGAGGCAGTATGTTGCTGCATGTGTGAGCCAATTTTTGTAATAACAATGTGAGACGATTGTATATTGTACTGCGAGCTCTTGGATTAGAGTTTTGTATGAGATTGTTTCATGATCCATGATATACATAATTGTATTAAAAAAAATTCTACACAAAAGTTCTTGAATTCTTTAGAGATGTATTCTCCACCATTGTCGCTCCTCAGAGCCTTACTCTCTTCCCTATATCTTTCTCGACAAGTGTGTTGGGCCATGAATACGACCACTTTTTAACACTTATTTCATCCATTTTTACTATTCTTTATCATATCATTTATTATAATTTATCATATAAATCCATTTTATAATGATTTATGCTCTTATGGATTAATATTATTTCTTATCCTTTATTTTTAATAAATTGATGATTATTATGCATAATTTTATCAATGATGGTTTATTAATATATTTTGTAATATCACTCACCATTTTAGCCTTCAAGATATTTTCCAAATTGAAGATTTGATCTCCAAATCATCATCAAATATTCCAACTCAGAAATTCGCTGGAAAAAGAAGTGACAATTTTGCGGTTAAGATTTTGGGCAAATGAAGAAGAATCTAGAAAATCTGGAACATGGGTTTTGTCCAAAACGGGCCCAATTAACTTTTTCAAAGAATGGTTTGCCAAAATTCGGTCTATATTGAGAGAAACATAGGGTTCTTTGAGCACAATTTTCTCAGATTTGTTGTTGCGACCGTCCTCCAAATCTCAGCTGCAAAGCCAAATTCGCCTTGCTCTTGTTGAAAGATTGTTGGAAATGTATTTTCTGGTTGATCAAGTTGTTGGGAAAAATCCAATATTGTTATGGGAAATCATATTTGCTATTTAATTTCTCTTCCTTCTGATTATAAAAGGAGAGCATGTATTATGTATTGGGAGACAATAGAAGAATGGATGATTATTGAATTCCCTTTGTAACACTATAATTCCTTGACTCTTGTGAGCAAAGAGAAACTGATGTAAAAGCTATTCATGTTTTATTAATACAAAGAGGCGTTCTCGTTCCATTCCTCAAGCTCTGCAGTAGCCCAGCGGCGCTTTCACCGGCGGTTGAGGGCCCGACCCTGGTGGAGCGATCCGCTGTTTGTATTTCTATTCTTTTATTTCTGTTGTGTGAAGTGTGTCTACTGTTTATTTTGATTACAGAGTTGATTGACTGTTGTTAAATTGAATACAGATCCATTAACGAATTGCATTGCTATTTAATTCGCTGTTCATTTATCCTGCTATCATTATAAAAGCTTTACTGTTCTGTATTCGATTCTAAGTTATTATTCTTTGTGATTGATTGATCTGCAATATTGGCCGGCGATAGATTGAAGTATTGAGATTAGTTAAGTTTGTAATTGATGTTCAAATTATATTGCTGTTCCATTTCTAGTTATTTCTTATTTCTGATCCATAGCTTTACTTTAGCAGATAGTTTGGTTACAATTGCTGTGCATGCGTAGGAGTTACAAGATTGTTGTTCCTTTTTAGCCTTTCAGTTATCTTTATCAGCAAGTAGTTCAAGTTTGATTTCATTTCGATTGTTTTTAGATCAACAACTGTAGAGGACAAATATTATTGCTCCAAGTCCCCAGATTGGTTATCTTGCATCGATTTCTAAGGGAAAGAGTTATTGCTACTGTATCCCTGATCGATGTTTTGCAATTTGATTTAATTCAAGTTTCAGAGCATTTCCATTTGTAATTAGGTTCATTTACAAGAATTTGTTTATTCTTGAATTTAGAATTTTGTACTACATCTTCACAGCATTGCTCTTGGATGAATTGCAGCCTGAGACAGAGTACACTCTTGAAATAAAAGTTGCTCTTGGATTGATAATTAATGTGAGATAAATAGACGTTAAAAAGACACCTTTTATACCTCAACGTTTTGGTGCCATTGCTGGGGAGAGTGTATGCCATTTAAAAGGAGTGATGTACATTTGACCTTTTTTCTGCTTGGGAAAAATTGGGTTTTAAAGACGGAAGGTAAGAACTTGCGCACCGAGCAAGGAACATACTTGCTCACTACTCGCTTCACAGCAGAATTGGGTAAATTTCTTTCTTTAGGTAGGAATGAAGGCTGCTTGTTTTAAATGACTAGAAAATCTAAACAAGACAAAATTCCTCCCAAACCTGAAAAACCTAAGGGATTGGTGACCCTTGGGAGAAGGACCTTTATTGATGAAATTCTTAAGAAAACTGAATCTCAGCCATCAGTAGGACCTAGGAAAGTCATTTCTAGACAACCTACTACTTCCCTTCAGGCCACAGAGTCACCATTTGTAGCATTTGCTGAGGTACATAGCCAAACAGAAGAGACCGAGCAAAATTCCCAAGAAATTGAGAATTCTCACCCAATTTTTTTTAATAAGAAGGGAAGTTGGCCTCTCATACCCTACTACTTATCAACATGCATTTTTGTATGTACATACTAGAGGCATTATTTTGGAAATGGCTCCACTGGAAATACTCTTATACATAAGCATATTCAATTTTCAAAGAAGAGTAGATTAGTGGAGAAAATAAAATAAATAAGAAAATAAACACTTTTTTTTTTTTTTTTGTAAAAATAGTTGTTTTTGTTGCAACACGCTGTGAAAATCAACATTGATGATAAATATTACTAACTTATCTGTGTATGTAGATGAATTATGTTACAAATAAAAATTCTACAAACACTTATATTAATTTTTATCATCAATATGGAAAAATTGCTTGAATATCATTTTTTGGCTTGTGGGCTTAATGAAATTTCTGAAAACAAAGTTGGGACAGTTATGTTTTGGGGGACCAAAAGTGAATATTTTTAAAACATGTTTCTATCCTAAGTAGCCCTTGATGTCTACTTTCTAACCCAATTTAAATCACTCAATTTGGATTTGAAACAAGAAAGTTAGAACCAAGACATTGACAATGTGTCTAGTAGGCAACTCAACAACAGAGTTGGGACAGTCAGTTTTTGGAGGCATAAATGAATATATTTTTAAAACATGTTTCTATGGTAGATTCCTATATGAATTTAGCTTACAACACAATTTGAATCACTCAATTTGGATATCATATGAGGAATTTATGACCAAAATACTGACTGCCTATCATAAATCAGCACTCTTGAAACTCTGTTTTCTCGGCTGTTCACTAGCATATTTGACCAATCAATTATTTTTGTCTTCAAAACATGTTTATATTGGAGATAAATAAATTAATTTACTTTAGTCTCCAATTTTAATCGGTTCAATCCGCCATCAAATGAAAAATTGATGCTTGAAATATCAACTGTTGGTCTGAGCTGGAAAATCGAAAATGACTCTATTATGCAGGTTGTTCTAAGAAAATTTAACATATCATTACATAGAATTTATAAAACATGTTTCTATTGGAGATAAAACTTTGAATTAGTTCTCATTTGGCTTTGGAATCACTCAAATCGGACAAAAAACAAAGAAGGTATGATTAAAACACTACTAGTTAGTATAGTCGACCACTGCTCTCCTGCAGGTGACAAATAAAATTTGTTTTATTTTTCCGTGGATTTGTTCTACAGAGTAACTAATTGCTAGTTTTTTGCATAATTATTAGATTAAGGGAGCCCGTACACCTCTCTTTCTCCGTGATTTAATGTTTTATTGCAGGTAGACACTCGTTTTTTTGCAGGTCTTAGAAGAATAAAGAAGGTCAATTTATGGACGAGTGATTCTTGAAAGAAATTTTAGTAAAACAAGGGCATTTCATCCAGTTCATTACCTAACATATTCATAAAAAGAAGAAATGAAAAATTGGTTTCCATTTGAAGATTCATGTCACTGCTGCCAAACATTTTTCAAAAGATCATTTTTTTCCATTAATAGATTTGATATTCTTTTAGAAATAACATCATAGCTGTTGTAACTTAATAAAGTGTTGTTTCTTTTCTGATTTCTTTTATGTTTTTGTGTTTCAAGTGTTAATCTCTTCAAATTATAATTTTCGTTCTAGTGGAAATTGAACAATAAGGACTCCACCATGCAAGTTTCAATTGCAGAAGGCAATTCTTCGGTAGCACCAATTCTGTAAAAAATTACTTTTCCTTGAAACCTGCACATAAAATTTCTTTTCTATTTGATTGGATTTGCTTGGCAATGGATTGCACATTAGCTTTGTTCTTTCCTCTATTTTTTTTTCCTTTTTGCATGTTTATATCTATTTGTTGTCTTCTTAAGGAACAATTGTTATTCCTCTTAAGGAACAGTAGCCGTTTCTCTTAAGAAGTAGTGCGTTTATGTGTTTATTTTTGTTGTTCATTCCAAAAGGAACAACATTTTCGCTGATTAGTTTTGTTGTTTTTTCAAAAAGAACAACATTTTTGTTGCATGTTTTGCTGTTCCTTCTAAAGGAACAACATCGCTCGTTTTTGCTGTTCCTTTCAAAAGGAAAAACAGTTTTGTTGTTCTCTTCAAAAGGAATAGCACCAACTGTTTTTGCTGTTCCTTTCCAAAGGAACAACATTTTCGCAGATTATTCTTGCTGTTCCTTTCCAATGAAACAACATTTTCGTAGATTGTTTTTGTTGTTCCTTTGGAAAGGAACATCACTTTTTGAGTGCATTTTTCTTGTTTTTTAAACAACATTTTTAGAACTTTTTTTGAAGTTTTCATAACTTTTTGAAAGACAAACATACAATTTATGGAATGATACACAATCATACAAATTAAAGCTTACTGTAATCAGCAAATCAAAAGAAATGGTCATTTTTAAGAAAGTTGTTTAGTAATGATAAGAAAAAGGAAAAATGGACATAATCAATAATATGATTTTGTTGTCTTACTACCACTAAATTCATATGATCGATTATATTTATCATGTTGGTTCTTTTCCATATTTTATAGCTTTATTTGATTTTTACTTATGGAGTAGGAACAAGGGCATATTATTTTTTATTGAGCTGTTCAGACTTCTTTCACCATCCCTACTCTTAAGGAGTGCTAAGCCATCCTTTATGAATAAATAGGAAAGTGCTATATGAAAATAAAAATCTTTACATATTTCATTAATAATTTTATAAATTGGCAGATGGAGGATAGGGGGTCTCATCAATAGCTAGCCTACCATGTTCATAAGAAAGCAAGTGAAGTGGCATTCCCATCATGGCCATCAAACCAGGGATATGGTCTAATGGACAATTGAAAAAATTAAGAAGTCCTTGAAACATGAGGTCTCATTACGAGCCGGCCTGCCCACTTTTCACTTCTTCCTAGTGAATGGCATTGTGATTTATCTGGTCACTAAGCCAGCACAATGGCCTCCGTTATGACAATTAACAAGCACTTCCTCAGCATAAATAAAGGACAATGGTTCCAAGGGTGAGAGAGCAACTCTGTTAAGGTTATGGACACCTGTGGGCAATAGAGCTCTGCTGATGGTATTGGAGTCACATTTATAAACATCAATAGTAATATTAAACCCTTTTTCATATATCTCTATTTAAATATTAGATGAAAGTATAAATCCTTAACCTCTAATTTTGAACCTATTATACATGAAAATCATCATAAATCGATCACATTAGTTTAAGTGGGTAATAAATGCATTTGTACTTATGTTTATCTTAAGCTGTCCCTTCTCCTCATCCTTGAATCATTACAAAACACTTCTATATCTATTTACGATTTGTTACATGCATGGATTTTAGTAAATGCTATAATTTCATTAATTGTATCATAAGTATGTATGTCTTTCCATGCTGTACAATTGCTATGCAATACACTGCTTTTGTATTTTGCTGATTTGCCACAATATTGATACTACACTTTTACAACATTTTTTCTACTTGAACTTTTTTTGCATGCATCTTATCTGTTTCCATTCCAAACTGAAACTGTGGATTCAAGAAAATTGCATACAGAATTGTGATTTGTTTACAGGAGAACAACAAGTATGGGGGAAAATTCTATTCGCAGCACGACCACACTATTGCAATTAACAGCAAAGGCTCGTGAACACACACAATTATTTAGACATGATGTGCTTGCATGGTTTCCACCTTTTGCATCACTTTCAGTATCCGCTTAGCCTACATCAGCTTCAACAAAGGCCAGTCCCTACATGTCATTCCATTTTTTCGGAGGTAACACTTGAGGTAAAATAGCATAATTTTCTGATTTATTATGAATTTAGAAGAATTTTATGAACATCCATTGAGCATTATTTATCATCATTCATTCCACATCTTTACCACTTCCCATTTTTTTAGACACGTCTCATCTTTCAGTTTGGGAGAGTGTTGATTTCCTTCATTTATTTCGACCATGTCAGTAATATTCTTTATCATCCATTGATATTCTTATTCATTCTCAACACCTCTCTTATTCCATGTTGTTTTACACCAAGCATAGATTTCAACAGATTGTAGCAACCACCTCTCTTTGTTTTCTAGCATCGCATGAGGACATGCTAATTCTTCAGTTTGGGGGGAGGGAATTGCTACACATGATGGATGTTTTCTACTTTCTTTCTCATTTAAGGCATACAATTTCATTTGTATATAATGCAGAAATTGTTTTGCATATATCTTTAAAACTATGAACTGAATTCTTATGATTTCTGGATAACAAAGAGGTATCATTAATATACACAAACCCAGAAAATTTCACGCTAAATTAGTTCATAAAATTTCGAAAATTATACACTATCACCTACAACAATTTTTTTATATCTCATGATCCGTGTATCCAAACGATATGATTTTTGAGAAAATGGTTAATGAAGTTTGCTGTTACTTATGTCGCATTTTTCTGCAACTTCATATACGTATAGTTGAATGTCAACTGTAAAAATTGTTATGCCTTTATCAGGATTGATAAAATTGAATATTCATTATTTGAGGAAAAATTCATTTGTTCCATCCATTTCATGAGTTGGGATGAACAATTTTCTTTGCTTGGTTAACACATGAGTTTTATCTTTGGGTTGCATGAGAACATGCAATATATTCAGTTTTGGGTTGCATGAGGACATGCAATATATTCAGTTTGGGGGTATGTTGAGCCGTGAATACGATCACTTTTTAACACTTATTTCATCGATTTTTACTCTTCTTTATCATATCATTTATTATAATTTATCATATAAATCCATTTTATAATGATTTATGCTCTTATGGATTAATATTATTTCTTCTCCTCTATTTTTAATAAATTGATGATTATTATGCATAATTTTATCAATGATGGTTTATTAATATATTTTGTAATATCACTCACCATTTTAGCCTCCAAGATATTTTCCAAATTGAAGATTTGATCTCCAAATCATCATCAAATATTCCAACTCAGAAATTCGCTGGAATAGGAAGTGACAGTTTTGCGGTTAAGATTTTGGGCAAATGAAGAAGAATATAGAAAATCCGGAACATGGGTTTTGTCCAAAACGGGCCCAATTAACTTTTACAAAGAATGGTTTGCCAAAATTCGGCCTGTATTGAGAGAAATGAAGGGTTTTTTGAGCACAATTTTCTCAGATTTGTTGTTGCGGCCGTCCTCCAAATCTCAACTGCAAAGCCAAATTCGCCTTACTCTTGTTGAAAGATTGTTGGAAATGTATTTTCTGGTTGATCAAGTTGTTGGGAACAATCCAATATTGTTATGGGAGATCATATTTGTTATTTAATTTCTCTTCCTTCTGATTATAAAAGGAGAGCATGTATTATGTATTGGGAGACAATAGAAGAATGGATGATTATTAAATTCCCTTTGTAACACTATAATTCCTTGAATCTTGTGAGCAAAGAGAAACTAATGTAAAAGCTATTCATGTTTTATTAATACAAATAGGCGTTCTCGTTCCATTCCTCAAGCTCTACAGTAGCCCAGCGGCGCTTTCACCGGCGGTTGAGGGCCCGACCCTGGTGGAGCGATCCATTGTTTGTATTTCTATTCTTTTATTTCTGTTGTGTGAAGTGTGTCTACTGTTTATTTCGATTACAGAGTTGATTGACTGCTGTTATATTGAATACAGATCCATTAACGAATTGCATTGCTATTTAATTTGCTGTTCATTTATCCTGCTATCATTATGAAAGCTTTGCCATTCTGTATTCGATTTTAAGTTATTATTCTTTGTGATTGATTGATCTGCAGTATTGGCCGGTGATAGATTGAAGTATTGAGATTAGTTAAGTTTGTAATTAATGTTCAAATTATATTGCTGTTCCATTTCTAGTTTTTGCTTATTTCTGATCCATAGCTTTACTTTAGTAGATACTTTGGTTACAGTTGCTGTGTATGCATAGGAGTTACAAGATTGTTGTTTCTTTTTAGCCTTTGCAGTTCCTTTCAGTTATCTTTATGAGCAAGTAGTTCGAGTTCAATTTCATTTCGATTGTTTTAAGATCACCAACTGTAGAGGACAGAGGTTATTACTCCCAAGTCCCCAGATTGGTTATCTTGCATCGATTTCTAAGGGAAAGAGTTATTGCTACTGTATCCCTAATCAATGTTTTGCAGTTTGATTTAATTCAAGTTTCAGAGCATTTCCATTTGTAATTAGGTTCCTTTACAAGCATTTGTTTATTCTTGAATTTAGAATTTTGTACTACATCTTCACAGCATTTCTCTTGGATGAATTGCAGCCTCAGACAGAGTACACTCTTGAAATAAAAAGTCGCTCCCGGATTGATAATTAATGTGAGATAAATAGGTGTTAAAAAGATACCTTTATAACTTAACACTCGTTTGGCCATGAAGGAGCCCTCGCCCTCCTTATCCTATCGCGCCCTTGTCCTGCTCTCATGAGACATGACTTTGTAGAACTTCACCGTGAAACCTGTGGGGTGGCAATGAATTTGTAACTAATAAATGCTTGTTGTGTTTGTCTTGAAATAAACCTTCTTTGTAGTAGCTGTAGTTCCTTTGGCGCTGAAGTTGTCCTTGAATTTTTTTAGAGCCTAGGCTTAAAGTAAGATAAAAGGCAAATACCTTCATACCTTCATTTTGATGCCTCGCTTTGCTTACATTTTTGCCCAAGACTGTCACTATTGGTTGGATAAGACTGATTTGTAAAGTTGGCTCACCTATTTAAGAACTAATGCAAAATTCCCTTTGAGTTAACATGGAGCGCTGGGAGGTATACATTACTCAGTATTTGTGTTCATTTGCCATAATGGAGGATTTCTGAATTTTTGGTGCTTTTGAGTTTGAATCATGTAGGTCTTCTTTCTTCACCATCTGCATTTTCTTCGACTTCCCAAAGTAAACTACCACAGCATGAAAATTTTCCTGAAGTATTCTTTGGCTTGCACTTTTCTTACTGTCATCACTCACTATACCTCTACAAAGATGCATTGATAGATGTATTTGATCTTTGGAGAGCTTTCTTGATGTATCATGAAGATCATGCTTGAAATGATCATTTTTCTTCAGACATGGAATTTCTTTCCCTATTTCTTTCTTGAATTTTAACTTTTACGAGATTATCTTGAAACAAAACTAAGCGACCTCTTTCTGATGGTGTATGACCTAGATGTAGACAAGGGTTTTGTTTTAACAAATAAGAAGAAATGATAGTTAACCGATGTGTCAAAAATAGGGTTTTCGACTTCAGATAGTTTTCTCAGGGTATTTGCCCTAAACACCACCACTTAGACCTATATATTTTATCATAGTTTCGAAGAGCTTAGGCATATTCATTTTATGACAAAGTAATCGCTGGAGAGAGGGGTAGACAACTTGTCCAATGTTTGGACATGAGTCATGGTGAAATAAGGGTTTTAAAAGGTGAGGCATTAGGCTTGTGATAGCTATCGACAAGGAAGTTTAGCTTCTGGGTTTAAGACATGATTTGAAACTAAAGACCACTTCCATCATAGTCAGAAGACAAAGGGGTAAAAAGACAAAAAAAAAAATTGAGTGGTTTTCTATAGGACAAATTGAATGTTTGAAATTGGTTTCTAGAAAACCTAGGCAAGGCATATAGTCATCACAACAGGCAAAAAATACTGATGACTAATAGTGGCTCCATTTGGGGAGGGAAGCTCATTTTCGGGAGGTGTCCAGAATTGCAGATCTCTGGCTTATGAAGACTAGTGCCTCATCCATTGGTGCATATTTCTCTTTTTTCTTGATGCTTTTCCTGAAAATGATGCTTTCTGACAAACTGACAGCATGATTAGCATCTACCTCATCTCTACTTACCCAGCTACTTTGCCTAACATTTTTTCTTCTTTGGGTGCACTTGGACTGGAAAACCCTTGACATGATATTTTTTGAAAGTGAAAACACTATCTACTTCTACACTTATATCTTCTGGGAGTTCATATTAAACTAATGAACTCCTTTATTTCTCTACCTATACTAGATCAAGTGTCAAGATTAAGTTGTTTGACAGGATTTCATTTGCTAGACTAAAACATGAAATTGAAAAATGACCAAATCAGGATTAGACAGTCTGATTAGTTATGTGTTTGTGGCATAAAGACAAGCTGCACACAAATGTTATTTTTTCCCAAAATGAGATTCAGAAAAATCAGGGCTAGGATACATAGTTTGTTTTTCGTCCCTATTTTCCTCTTTGGGTATGTTTTGAGCATGTGGAACCAACATCTTTTTCCTTATCTATTTTCTTTGATAAGTCAAGATTTCAAAATTTGAATATCATTTCTTTCACTAACTTATCAGCAATCAATTTAAAACATGCTCAGTTATGATTAGGCTAGATAACTAAAAAAGACATTGTTTTGGCACTAGTAGTGGCATTTAGATTTGTGCACTTTCAGCGTGACTATTTTTTTGGGTATGGGGTTGTACCATTGCTTCAGAAATTGCCCTCTTTTTCTACTTTTCCTGTTTTTTCATTTTCATTTTTTCCAAAACAATCTAAAAGAAAGATGCTCATGGGGCTGAGCTTATTTTTCATGCCTATCTATCCTAATCTAACCTATACATGATAGACATTTATTTGGTGAACTCTCTTTTCCAATATAACTAGTCAAGTAGATTATTGCATGGCTGATCTTGTTTCAGCTCTTTCAAGATGCTGAAGAAATCAAAAGCCCACTTGCACCTCACTTGTGGTTGAACAGTAGTCTCTAAAATTCTCTTTAAACCTTGCATCAAACTGGTTTTGGTAGAAAACACTCTTCTTTTACATTTCTCAAGGAAAATAACAAATGGATCTTGGAATGACACCTGATATTGAGGACTTGAGACATAAGCTTCATCCAGGACTAGTCCATCTTCCACTTGGCTAGGCTTGAGGCTCTTTTGGGAAAGAAACTCCTCCTATTCCTCATGATCACCTGAACTGTCAGACTCATCATATATTGCAGTGTAGTCCTCTTGCCAAGCTAATGTGCTCTTATTGAGTGGACTTGAATCTGTGTGAAGGTCATCATGTTGATGAGAAGGGATACTCTTTGGCAGTAAATCCTCTTGAGAAGGTGGTGCAACGACTATCATGTGATTATCAAATCCTATGCCTTCATCTACAATTTTTAATCCAAAGGAACTTGGTGACTGCTTATCTGGAGCTGAGAAAAGCTCTATGTAATAAATGATTTCCTCAACCATTTCAAGAGAAGGATTCTTATTTACAACTTGGTCAAGAAAATCATTATCTTTCCAAAACTCATCAGCCTGATAGACTGCTAATTTCCAATCACAATAAAACTATTTTTGATGGATTTAAGTGAAGTAGAGCAAAGAGTGAGAGACTCTTCACTTACTTCTAAACTTTCAAGGCTTTCCTCATCAGTGTCATAGGTGACTTGTCTTAGCTGGTTACTGCTTTCAATCTGATGATAGTGAACTTCATCCCAAAAATCAACTGCTGATGGCTCTGCAGGGTTAGCTTCTTCTTGAATATCATAATCATCAATATATTGATCAAACCTTGGAGAATCATTAATATAAGTAATGTCACCAGCCATACATATTGGAATATCATATTGTTTCTCTTCGAATTGATTTACAAATATATTTTTTGACTTATGGTATGCAATATTAGCAGGAGAATGATCAGAAATTTTTTTGGTCATATGAAGTTTTAGAGGCTGTCTGGATGTTTATGAGTTGATCTATCTCCTCTTTAGTTAAAAAGGGAGGCATTTTTATCTCTCTTTGGATATAACTACAATAATCCTCTTTCTCTTGGGAACGATGATTTAGAGGATGAATGTCTTTTTGGGCCTTACCTAAGAGAGATGATGAATCATCACTTACGCCTTTAGAGAGATCTTGTGGGTTCTCTTTCATTTCTTGATTGGTTTCATCATCAACCAACTCTTCTTAATGTTCGGGAGAATTAGCATGGGATTCATGAGTTGCCTCTGATAGATTGTCAAGAGGCCAATGTGCTTGTATAATTTGAAAATAATCAAAACACAAAGGTAGAGATCCTAAAGCTTTTGATTTTTCTTTTATTTCATATTTGATTTCATCCTCTTGATGTTCGGGACAATTAGCATGGGATTCATGAGTTGCCTCTGATAGATTCTCAGGAGGCCAATTTGCTTGTATAATTTGAAAAGAATCAAATCACAAAGGTAGAGATCCTAAAGGTTTTGATTTTTATTCCATTTCAGATTTGATTTCATCCTCAACCAACTCTTCTTGATTTATGTCAGAGTTAACTTTACCATGGTTTCATGAATAATGCTTAGAGATCTTCAGGATGAAAAAATTTCCTTAAAATCCGGGAACGAATCAAAGCACAAAGGTAGATCCTAAAGGTTTTGTTTTTTCTTCCATTTGTGATTGTTCATAGGGTTGAATGTTTTCTTGAGGAGGTTCTACAATAATATGTTCCTTTGTTTCTTTATGAGTATTTTCTTTAGTAGGTAAGGCAGTAGTGGATAACATCTGATCTATTTCTTTTTCAGTTAAAGGAGGAGGCATTTTCTGTTTTCTTTGGATTGGGAAACAATTGCTTTCCATTTTTTGTGGAGGTTGATCTTGTGGCTGAATGTCCTCTTGTATTTTACAAAAAGGGGCAGATGGATTGTTATTTATTTCAACCTTTTCAAAGATCTCTTGTGGATCCTCTCTTATTTTTTGATGGATTTCATCCTTGGTCAACTCTTCTTGGCCATCTTGATGGTTAGTTTGGGTAAGAAATGTATGGATCTCCTCTAACAGATCTTCATGATGCCAATTTCCCAAATCTTCATCAATGCTAACAAGGTGTTGTATGGGATATTTAGATTGATCACAACAATTTTCAGCTAAGGATAGAGATGGACAATACCCTATATAGTGTTTGTAAAATACCTTGTGGAAATCCTTTAAAGAAAACAAGATGCCAGGTTCTAACCATTCATACCAATTTCTTGCCTTACCTTCTAATGTTGCCATGAACATTTTCATAAGACAGTCCTCATGCCATTCAACTTTTAACCTCCATATATGTATATGAAACTTGATGAGATGTAACAAGGGGTCATCAAAGTTTTCATCTTGAAAAATAGGTAGGTTTTTAATCCAATCTATTTGAGGCATTTTGTGTGGGAATCCAGGGATATGATCTTTGTTCATTGGAGCATATCTCCTTTGTATCCTTGGATCCATCTTTGTTAATCAAAAAGTGTCACTGTGTCTTTTCAACCAGTTTAGATTTCTCTACCAGTGGAGTCTTTTGGTCTATTGAGGGTTGTGGAGTCGCTAGGTGGAAGATTTGAACTTTTTTGTCCACCATCAGCGTGATTGGGATTGCTCAATGCATTCCTAGGAGATTTTATAAGGACTAGTAGAGTGATAGGCCTATTGGAGGCTAGTGGAGTCGCCAGGTGGATGTTTTTAGTTGTTTTGAGGGTATATGTGTATGGTCCACCACCAATACTGACAAAAAACCAATCTAAGGATGTTTTGTGGTTTTTCTAAGTTTATTATATGTAGCCCTAGGGTTTGTGAGAGTGTCCTATAGCTGAGTCATCATTTTTCTAGAATGGTGAAGCAACCAAATTCTACTCTTTTGACAATACTTTAGTCTTCTAAGTTTGACTGAGACTTTGAGAGTTCCTAAGGGATACCTAGGATTTTTTGACTCAATGTCCCACTGTGATCACCATTATGTTAGTGAGCGGTGGGATGGATCAATAGGATAACATGCTCAATTTGACAGGGGTTTTCCATGAGTCTTGAAAGATATTCAGATTGTCATGAACTCAGAAAAGTCTCACCATGATTTCCATTATTGTTGGAGTCCCATAATTTTGCTGATTGGTAAACCAAATGATAGGGTAACATCAGACCAAGCTTTGGAGCCCTAGGACCTAGCCTTCTTGGACTCAGAGAGGGCTCTCTCTATTATGCAAAGGATGTAAACTTGTTTGATTTTGTATATTTGATTTTAGGCTAGTTGTTAAGTATGTTTTGGTTTGTTTTTGGTTTTTGAGGGGAACTGATCAAAAGGACAAAATAGATAAAGAATTCATCAAATCAACTGGGCTATATGGTCAGATAAGGTCAAGACTGTCTTAATGATGGACAAGGTATTACTGCAGGGCCGATTTAGTCGAGGTAAATGGATTCTTTGGGTGAAAGTGAAATGAGATGGACATTAAGTTTGTGAAAGACAAAGATATTTTAAGCATAATAGTTAAAAAGCAAGAATTCATGAGTTAGGGTTGACCATTAATCTCTATGAACGAAACACAAACTGATAGATGCAGAAAATAAACAATCCAGTGATACATAGAAGTATAAGACCCTCTAACTTTGGGAAAATCACCTTCAGACTTTTGGGAAAACAAATAAGATTAACAAACAAATCAATCTATAAAGAGGGAACTCCTAAACATCATATCTTGAGCTATCGGGAACTTTGAAATAAGATGCAAATCATGGAAAAAGGGAAAGATCGAAACAAGACCTCTTTGACTTAACTAAAACAACCAATAATTCAGAGAGAGATTTCAAAAATGGAGTTTTGATTAGCTATGAGTAAGTAGGGCATACCGTGAATCATACTAGACAACATACATAATAACCATTAATGAAACAAGTAACAATTTCTTAGTGAACCAAAGAGCAATTAAGAATTCTTTGACATGACCAAGAAAGATGAAAACATTTAAGCTACAATGAATCAGGAAATTTGAGGTGCCTCCATGGGCATATCTCAAACTTATTCTTTACTGAACTACAGCAAGCAAGAAGCATGAAAAAATGTATGAGAAAATAAGAAAACATAACAAATAAGAAACACAATACCATTCACCAAGCCATGGAATCCTACACATAATGCTCCTCCACCATCAAGCCAAGCAAGAGATCATCCACTTCATAAAACAAGTATTTCTTCAAAGCTCATAGTGTTATGTATTGCTCTCTATAACTCAAGTTATCCCTGTGGTTACAATGAATCCTCTTGGATTATATAGGCCAAAGAGGAGGAAACCCACCTAGAGCAACTAGAAGGCCATTGGCCAAAAACAAATATCTAAAACTGTCCTTGAGGCCTTACAAGGTCCAAGGCACACAATATCCTCTAAAACTATCTTTTTGGACTAAAATAGAAAAAAGGAATCACTTTTTAGGTCTGAAAGATGAAATAAACTTTCCTAACGCACATTTGGCCAGTCATACTCAGAAAACTTCTTTTCAGCAAAATCCTATAAGAGCGTAGCAGCAGAAAAAAGTTTGTATTGCAGAGGACTTTTGAGGGACTTCCTGATTTCCAAATGAAGCCTGTGATGGCTCGTTGGAAAGCCCTAGATGTATACTTTCCAAAAATAATTAATTTTTTCCAAAATGATGCTAGGAAATTTGTCAAAAAGTAGAAAGAGTGAAAAAACCCAGGAGTGTAGCACTTACTGATATAAGGGGCAGAATGTTGAAAAATGATTGTTTTTGGCCTTTTTGAGGGACCAAAACAGCTTCATTTGTTCTGAAAATTTTTGAGTATACTCCCTCAAATTTAATGCATCCAAAAATGTAACTTCCATCAACTGATGATGCTCCAAGAAAAAATGGTAGGGCCCATGAATTTATGCAATTAGGCCCAAAAATCACAAAAAACAAGATTATGTCCAAAATTGCCCAATTTTGGTGAGTGAACCCTTTAAGGGTTTCTAGAAACATGTAAGGAAGCTTGAGCCAAGATTCCAAGCTGAGATTGGCTTTTTCCTCTTTTTTCCACCGGGCGCCTCTTTTGGGCAGTTTTGAGCTTGGCTTGGGCAATTCTTAGTTTGTTTCAGGCAAATTGATTCAATTTCTTATCATGCCTAGTCATTCCCCTTTGCAGGTCCAAAGCTTTGTTGGCCTTGTTCAATTTGGTTTCCAAATGTTTATTTTCTCTTTCAAGCAAAGACTCCTTGTCATTTTCTATCTCTTGGGCAAGTAGGTGTGTGAGAGGATACTGCTGAGCAAGGGTTTATTCTTCCTCTCTTTGCTTCTTTAATGCTTTCCTAAGACCCATGGTCCTAGGCCTTTTCCTTACTGGTCCTTCCTCTTCTTCATCATCAGCAAATTTTCCCATGTACTGATCAAGCTTCACCTATGCGTTATGTTCCTTTCTTTAATATTTGAGTGCCTCGACCTCATAGATGGCCATTTGCCCGCTCATTTGTTTATTTTGCATTTGTAGAAAGTGAATGAGGTCCTTTGACCTTTCTAGGTCAGTTTCTAAGTCCTCAATTTGAGATTCCCTGTTCTGCAAAAGGGACTTGAGAATTCTGATTTGATCACCTTCTTCATCACTATCTACCTGTATTATGTTAAATTCCCTTTTATGCTCATGGCTGCTTTTTTGTTGTTCAATATTTTCTTTGCCCTTGGCTTGAATAGGCTTCTTTCCTCTTGTTCTCTTTGGCAATTCAACAATAGCTTGATTAGGAAATTTACCTCTGATCCTTAGTGCTCTAGTGACATTGCTGGTCACTACTTGAGTAGTTTTCTTCTTTGTAGACCTAGTGATTTTATGCTTTTCCACCTTTGAGGAAAGAGTCATGGCCCCTTGCCTAGGAGAGGCAGCAAGCACATGTCTTTGAGGGCTATTTTCATGCTCACTATTTGCATTGTCTCTTTCAGGGCTGTCATTATCTTGCTTACTGTTTTTGTCTTCTTCATTAGGGTTGCCTTGTTCACTGCCTTTGATTTTGTCACTGCCACTGTCTTCATGATCACTGATTTGCTGAGAAGTGCCTTTTTTTCTCTCCTTACTCTCTTCATTGTTTGTTTGAGTACTGTTTTGCTCTTCATCGCCTCATTGCTTGCTTTTGCCACTTTCTTCTTTCTTACTATCAATTATGGGTGATGCTTGCCTTTGAGGAGTAGATTCATGAGAATAAGGGGAAACATAATGAGTAGAGGGTGAGGAAGGTGCATGAGAGGGGCCTTGGGATGAAGATGCAACAATGAGGTCAGGATGAGAAATGAAAGTTTCCCAAGAGACTCCTTTTTGTTTCAGCTGGTGAAGGATGAGGACCTTGATGAGAGAATGATGGAATAGACTGGCCTTCTGCTGAGTTGGAGGCTTCTTTTGAACAAAGGAGGACATCTTTTCTATGCTTTTGTAGAGGAAGAAAGGCTGGTTTAGCAGCTGAGTCTGAGTGAAATGTATCAAAAGTCTGACATGATAGGAATAAACTCGTGAATATCTCCCCTCACATGTGAAATATTTCATGATGGTTTTCATAAGGGGGGCATAATTTCTCAATAAGTGAGAAAAATGAAAGATAGCTTGGCACTCATCCCGATGGGATGGCTTCAGAAAGGGCTTATAGAGATTTAGGTCTAGGTATGCTTGTTTGAACCATTTTTCTCTGATATAGGGAATCTTGGTTGCCTTTGACATAGCTTTAGGGGTGAGCACAAAGTCAAAACCTGCAATGTGAACCTGCTCTCCATCTAATCTCAGGGCAAATAGCTCAGTCAAGAGAGGGCAACTAGTGACATCTTGGATTTTATTGCAAAAGTAAAGGCAGCCCACTTCTTGAAAATAGGATAAGATTGAAGGGCATGCAGTGATTTCCTTAATAGTAGTGGGTTCAAACCTATTGTGATGGCCTGCCTTCTTGATTTTCCTTGGAGGCATCTTAGTCTTACTCTTCTTTACTCACTCAGAAAATAGGTTTCTTCCAAAATAAACTATGTCTTTCTCCTTAAAAACATTGATTCTTCCTTTAAGTTTTGATTTCAAAATATTTTTATGACTAAAAGACTGAGATGAAGGAAGTGATTAATACCTCTAAAAAAACTCCTTGCTGTGTTGAAAAAACCCAAACTGTGCAAAAACAGGATTTTGGGCACCTTTGGGCACACTTCTATGGGCATTGTAAAAACTGTCAAGGGCATCAGGTGCTCTTCGAAGCACGTCGCGCTATCCCACAGGCGTGTTGCGCCCCTTCAATTTTCCTTTGGAGAGCGACTACAGGCGCGTCGCGTCTTAAAAAATTTGCACAATAACTTTCCCAGGGTTCTAAAAATTGTTCTCTCCTCTGTCAGTTGCAAAATAGAATGCAAAACGTCCACTTGAGGGCTTTTTAAAGCTCTTTTAAAATGCTTTTAAACGTTTTTTCCCTTTTTTGAATTTATGAAAAGTGTTGTTTGTTTCTTCTTGCAGGTGGTAGTCTATCACATCATTAGGATCCTCTGTTTATCTTTTGAAGGGGGCAGGGTTCTCTGCTTGTCATGAGGGAGGCCCTTTGAGAACTGTGTGAGCTATTTATTTGTCGTTGACTGTAGTAGACACCTTTAAACGAACTGTGCTCTATTCCTTTTGAATGAGACCTTTCAACAAAGTTTTTTTCTTTGTTCATCATTAAAGGAGGCTTTCAAACAACAATGTCTTTGGCTTATTTATCAATTGAATATTATCTTTAAACACAGTGTCTGTGTTATGCCCTTGGCTAGCTTTTGAAGGAAGTATGTCACAAAAATTGTTTTTACCTTTTGTTTGTCATGAAAAAGGCTTTCAAACAACTGTGTAGAGCTTTTACTTGTTATTGATTGTATTAATTCTTGAAGGAGGCGATCTTTCATCAAATATTGTGCCCTTTGCTTATTAGTGAAGGAGGTCTTTGAAAAGTGTGTTTTTGCCATCTGCTCACGATTGTAGGAGGTCTTTAAACACAATAGTTTCAGGTCCTCTACTTATGATTGAAGGAGACCCTTGAACCTCAGTCTTTTTCTTTCTCTGTTAATTATTGAAGAAGTCTTTTTGACAAACTGTAATGGCCCTCTACTTTTCATGAAGGATGCCCTTCCTGAAAACTAAACTTTGCACCCTCTGTCTGTTCTACTTTTGAGACATGACTTCTTGTAGAACTTCACTGTGAAACATAGGGGTAAGTAATGCATTTGTAAATGATAAATCCTTGCTGTGTTTGTCTTGAAATAACCCTTCTTTTTAGTAGTTGTAGTTCCTTTGGAGCTGAAGTTTTCCTTGAATGTTTTTAGAGCCTAGGCTTAAAGTAAGATAAAAAGGCATTTGTTCCTCTTATACCTTTCATTTTTATGCTTGGTTGCTTAGAGGCTTCTTTTTCCAAAAGATTGTCATTGTTGGTTGCATAAGACTGATTTGCAGAGCTGGCTCACATTTTTGGGAACTAATGCAAAAATGTCATTTGAGTTAACATGAAGCACTGGAGGTAGACATTACCCAACCTTTGTGTTGATTTTCCATGATGGAGGACTTTTGACTTTTTGGCGTTTTGAGTTTGAATCTTGTAGGTCTTTTCTCTTTACAATCTGCACTTTCTCTGATTTCCAATAGTAAGCTGCCACAACATGAAATATTTTCCTGAAGTGTTCTTTCGCTCGCACTTTTCTTACTGTCATAAATCTATACACCCCTGCAGAGATGCATTAATAGATGTCTTTGATCTTTGGAGAGCCTTCTTGATGTATTCATGATGATCATGCTTGAAATGATCACTTTCTTCAGACATGGAACTTCTTTCCCTATTTCTTCTTGAATTTTAACTTTTGCAAGCTTTTCTTGAAACAAAACAAAGCGACCTCATTGATGGTGTATGACCTAGGGATAGACAAGGGTTTTATTTTGAAAAATAAGAAGAAATGATAGCTGACTGATGTCAAAAATAGGGTTTTTGACTTGGGGATAGTTTTCTCAGGGTATTTTCCCTAAACACCACCACTTAGACCTAGACATTTTATCATAGTTTCTGAAGAGTTTCTTAGGCATATTCAGGTTATGACAAAATAATCAATGAGAGAGGGGTAGACAACTTGTCCAATGTTTGACAGTGAGTTGTGTGGAAACAGGGGTTTTGAAAGTAGAGGTATTAGGCTTGTGATAGCTATAGACAAGGAAGTTTAGCTAGTTTAAGACATGTTTGAAAACTAAAGACCACTTCCATAACAGGTTGTAAGATAGGGGTAAAAAGAAAAAAATTTGTTTGAGTGGTTTTCTAGAGAACAAATTGACTATTTGAGATTGGTTTCTAGAAAACCTAGACAAGGGATCTAGTCATCAAAACAGGCAAAAAATACTGATGACTAACACAATCTACATTTGGATAATTTTCTAGAGAAGGCCAACAAGGAAAATGACTTGTTGAGGACAAGGGTCAAACTTCATGCATAGAAAGAGAGAATTGCATTGGCCAGGCTCAAAAGAGCCAATGCTAAAATTGAAAATTTGACCAAGGAAGGAGAGAAAGAGAAGTTAGAAATACTGCTGAGGTGTCAATCCATGCCTCAAACCCTTGATGAGAAAGTATCCTCACAATTTTGACAAAATGTTTGCACACTTTTCACTTTTTTTCATTTCTGTGTTTTTGAGTATTTTTGCACACAGAAAATTTGCCAAAGGCGCAGTGACCTGGACGCTACGCTTTATTTTGGGGCCTCCAAATGACAAATGGTCACCACCAGCAGGTTCATATTGATGAGGAAATCAACCCTAGAAAGTTTCATAGTTTTTGGAGGAGAATTGGTCCATCAAAAGCTCAAAAAACCATCAATATTTCATGTTTCTGCCTCAAAATTTGCCTAGTTGTTGCACGTTTACCAGTCTTTGGAGAACATGTTTTTGATAGGGAAAATGAGCACCATTTTTCAAATAGTAGGTAGTTTTGGAAAATAGACTCAAAGGTATTTCTAGTGAGCTATCATGGAGCAGATTTGGACACTGGGAAGGCACTCAAAACCAGCCTTGAACAGAGGTTAGTTTTTCTGCCTGGACACTGCACGTTTGACAAGGAAATTTCATTTTTACATAGTCTTCAAAATTTTTTGAAGTTTAACTCCAGTTTGAATTTTACTTTAGAAAATGGGAATTTGCTTATGTAAATGGTCAATATGAATGTAAATATCATGTTTTTACTTTTATCTAGGGTAAATACATTAGGTAAGTAAATCAGTGAGGTGTGATGAATGAGTTCATTAGAGATAGGATTGAGTCACTTTTCTCATCCTATACTCCAGCTATCAGTTCAGCTTTTTGTGTAATATCTCCCTCACCTCATGGATTTGACCCCTGTGGATGAGTTGATGTGGTTTTGAGGTCTATTTAGCTCAGTTATTCAAATGAGTCAAAGGTTGGCATCAATTTGAATGCTAGTGTATTGATCAAGAACTAATATGTCCTGCAAATTAATGAAGAATTGCAGCTATTTCTTTGGGATTCATGTGGTATGAATGTTTGGCATATTTTTTTCTCTGTGATCATTTGTATGAATGTTTTGTAAGCTCATAACATTTCATGTCTATTATATGATAAATTTCAAGTTGATAGGTAGAATACATGTTTTTCATGCTCTATTTTGGGAATTTTTTCATATCCCTTGATATTAGACTAAAAGAGCATGCTGCAGACTTATCCCGGAACAGAACAGCCAAATCCGCCTTGGCAGAGCATGCATGCTCATCCTCACACTACATACGAATGGAGGATGCCAAACTTGTCTCAAAGGAGGACCATTACCTAAAGAGGAAAATCAAAGAGGCCATCGAAATTGAAAAAAGAAAAAACAACATAAACCGGGATGATGGTCTTATTATTAGCGACACTTGGAAACCCTTGATACATCAAAACCTCTTGAAAAACATAGAAAATAATAATTAGTTGGTCGACCCGCAATAAGTTATAAATAAAAAATAAAAAATAGATAATGATTAAATAAATAAATAAATAAAATAAAATAAAATAAAAATAAATAAATAAATTAACTAATTAATTAATTAATTGATTGATTAATTAATTAATTTTCAAAAAAATAAAAAAATAAAAATAAATAAATAAATAAATTAATTAATTAATTAAATATAAATGAAAATTATTAATATATATATATGAATTATTTTATTTAGTAGAACCAATTTTCTCTCATTTCTAAGGTAGAAGTCATATATAGGAATTTATTTAATATAAAACAAAATCCATTATAAAACTAATTAATGATATGAATTATTTAATTAAAAAACAAACTACAACAATAAATTATTTAATTATAGATATTAATTTATATAATTTGCACTATAGGATTATAAACATAATTAGTAGTTTAATTAATGTACACATATTTTGTAACATAAACATAAATCAAAAGAAATAACATTTATATTTATGTTTAATTAAAAAGCAATAAGGGAGCGATGGCGATTCAAGCGATTAGGGTTTTCAGAGATGTCCTGATCTCTCGCGCGGGTTTGGCCTCTCACCAGGCTAGACGTCTCCAGACTTGGATGATGGCGCGGGCCTGCGGGTTTCTGTTCGTTTTTGATTGCCAGAAAGAGGAAGCCGCTGTCTGGGCGGCACCTTTCCCTGCCATCGACTCTGCTGGACTTGAAGAGGTCGCCATCACCGCTCTTGGATCTGCAAACAGGCTCTTCCCGGAAGGAGTCCTCGATCTTGCGATAGCAGACAGTCAGATCTGGACTTGGCCCTCGAGCCTGACACTTTGGTATGCAGGTTTTGAAGTAAACCACCAGATTAGAACGCCTATGCGCAGGTTGCCCCTCGGCTTAGTCGCTGTCTGGATGGTGGCCTGCATGCATAAAACCCCTCTCGGTTTCTAGTCTGCTGGTTTAGCAGCGAATCCCTGTCTAAGTAGATGCAACCCTGGGAACCCCTTCAATCGTTTCTCGGGTGCACGAAAGAAGAGGATCGTTTCATCGAGTTTGCTGGATCGGCCTGCAAAGGATCCAAAGTTCTGCCATGTTCCTCGACCTGCCTTATCCATGAACCTGCCGACTCAGAAAATGGACCCGCCCACTACTCGCCAGCAGGTATTCACAAAATTTTTTCAGATTTTTGTCAAATCTCCGATGGGTAAATCACATTTAATATGGATACGTTCAGAAAACTCTGTTCTGCACCTGAAACAACAGATCTGGGAACTGTTGGGATATCCGGTCCCGACCCAGCATCTAGTGAGTGGTAGACACTCTCTACATGAAAATAGATCTATGAAGGAATATGGAGTCAAAGCTGATTCGACCATCTTTCTGAATCTTCGGCTGAGGGGGGGCGCTGTCCAGCAAGGGAGACCAAGCAATGCAGGAGGAGAAAAGGGGAAAAAAGCCACGCCCCAGCAGCAATCAACTGGTGGCCCCTCCTACAAAAATATCCTACAGGGTACCAAATCTGCAGGGCCGCCGCCGGTTCAAGAGGGGGCTGTACCAAGGCCTTATATAGTGGAACAGTTAGGACAAACACCTATTTTCAAAATCGATTCTTCAGGTACAGAGGATTATGTAAAGTCATATGAATCCCAAGCACTCATCTGCCGTTTCAATTGTTTCTGGCCTAAACCTATGGATCTGTTCCATTGGATCTTCACACGATGGACTATGGAATGTGACATTCACCTCTGCTCTAAAGGTTTTTTCATTGTTAAGTTTAGATCTACGGAGATCAGAGATCTTGTTATTCAATTAGGACCTTGGTTTTGGGGCTCTACAGGCCTCTTCCTGACCCCTTGGTTTCCTGATTTCAACCCAAACACCATGACAGTGGCTAGAATGCCAGTATGGGTGCGCTTATATAATCTCCCTCTTCACTTTTGGAGTGACCAGGTCCTGGAGGGAATTGGCAACAGTATTGGGAAATACATCAAAACTGATACAGAAAGAATTGAGGAGAGAATCTTTACCTTCGCTCGGATCTGCGTAGAGGTGGATCTGAGCAAAGGACTGCCGGAGAATATTATGTTGTCTTATAAGCAATAGAACTGGCTGCAGGGACTCGATTATGAAAATACTGCATTCAGATGCAGAAATTGTCGGATGCCAGGACACCTTCAAAGTACATGCCCGGACGCAAAGAAAGGGAACAACAAAAAGAAACAGAAAGAGAAGCATCGAAAAGGGTGGCATTACCCTCCTCCGGTCTCAGAGGACGAGGAATCTGAAGCAGAGGAGGAGCCCATTCCCACTGGAGAAAATGAGACCACCCAAGGACAAGAAGTTCAAAGGAATGAGACTTCAGAACAAAAAGACCCACAGTACCATCAGACTCAGTCAAAAAGGACAAATGAGGACATAGGTGCCGGAGGAGTCAAACGTCATCATTCCTTGGACACTTCAGAGTCAGACAAGGATACAGGACCTCCAATAACAAAAAATCAGTTAGTCCTTATAACATCTGCGCCTTCCGAGAGTGGGTGGCGCAAGGTCGAGAAGAAGAAGGGGAGGAAAACCTGAGCTGTGGGACGTTACCCACGCTCTGGCTGTTGTGGTTCTTTATTTGAACCAATTAGTTTTTCTCTGTCTTTTTTCTCGACTCTTTTCTTTGGGTAGCCTTGCTACGTTGTTTGGTGTGCTAAAAGCACATGTGCCTTTGGGAAGTTGTCTGAAATGCTATGCATATGTTCCTTGTAACTTTTCATTTTTATAATAAAAAGTTACTGATTTTTTTCTGTGGAAAAAAAAAAACATAAACATAAATCAAATACATTATATTATTAATTAATTATAAAATAATAATAATAATAATAATAATAAATATAAAATAAGAAATAAAAACTAAAAAATATAATTAAAATAATAATAATAAAACGAAAACTAAAATCACTATTCAAACCGACCTTTTGAGAACTCTTCCCAAATTACTATTTATTCCACCTTTTTTGCCTTATTTTCTCTCAACATTTCAAAGAACTTTGGATGCTCACCCCTGATGATGGACTCACTTGGGAAGTCTGAAACGTTGGGTTATTAACAAAAAACTCATACACAGGTTATTCCTCTCATCTCAAATTTTTTTCATAGTCTGTCCATTTTCTTCAGTTTAGGAATAATTCATTTTCTATGCTCTTCCTAGCTCCTCGTCAGTCTTAAACCATGTCACCAAATCACATTTAAGTGTTGAGATTTCTACCTTCCTTTCCCCATCGAATGGACAACAATTCCATTTCATTTGCCCTGATCTAGTCCCCTTGACCTAATCCTCATTCAGTGAGCCCAATCCCAATAAAAAAAAGTCAAACCCCTTGCACACATTAGCTAGCCTAAAACCTTTTTCATCCAGCCCTCTTGGCTGTGATTTTTGTGGAGAGATCCCTCTCCGACTTGGTAGGGCTAGATACCAAGTCTAAAGTTTGGTTTGTGGTTACCTATGTTGGGATTCCTTCCTCGGCCTTGGGAATTTGGTGGAGTCATAACATACTGGCGTCGTTGCTGGGGAACGAAGAGACACAATTTTCCTGGGTGTATGACAGAGATCAATTGGAAACTAATCTGTTGGATGATAGAACTGAGTTTCGGAAGGATGATTTCATAAGTGCAGCACCTCACAATAGATCTGGCTTCTACAATATACACCCGATCGAATCCAGACCCTGATCCAATTGATCCTGTTGATGACCTGGAGCAATTCTTTTGAAGACACCAATATAAAACTCCACAAATTCAATCAGGACCAGCTCCATTAGTAAGATCAGTATCTCTACCTGCAAAATTGCTTTCTTTAGAAGATATACCCTATGACATAAAGTTTGAATTATCTTTATTCAAGTCCAAATATGAAACTTCCTTGTCTGATATAGTTTTTGATCCTTTGATATTATTAGAAGTAAAATCTTTGTCAGAATTAGATTTAAGTTCTTTGAGAGATTGGTTTTACAAAGAAATCAAGCATGAATCTGACCTAGACATTAAAGAGTGGATCAAATTTTATCCTCCCAAAGAATTTTTTGTTACATATTAACCTTAAACTTAGTCAATATCAGTATACTCATCAGTACCTTCGACTTCATCCTACATACCAGCTACTTCAGCACCAACAGTTTTAGCTCCTTTACCCATTTAGCCTATCCCTCTGGTTGTTAACCCAGTACACCATCCATCCGGAATTATGGATCGTTTTGGACCATTAGTGCTCCCTGGTAATCTTGTTGATATGCCTCAAGGGTATGGTCAAAGGCTTCCCCTTTTTTATGAGAACTCTAAAATCACTTCCCGTCAACACATAGTCAAAATCACAACCTTTATAGATTTGGAGGAGTTAGATGCAGATGATGCCAAGATACAAATTATTGCACAAAGTTTTTTGGGTGAAGTCAAAGTCTGGTTCTGTGCCCTAGAAAAAAATTCAATTAGGACTCCTGCTGAATTGATTGATGCTTTCTTAGCCAGGTGGGATAAAAATAAAAACCCTTTACAGATCCTTGCTAAATATGATTCCTTGAGATGTAATCCCAATGAATCTATACCTAATTACAATGCCCGATATCTCAGAATTTATAATTCCATTCCTAATTAAATGACACCACCTCCTGGGTTAGCCCTTTTACGTTATCCTGATGCCTTTGATCCAGATATGACCTATTCATTGAGAGAAGGAAACCCCACTACCCTTGAAGATATGATAAATAATTCAGTAAGTGTTGAAGAAAATCTTTTAATTAAGAAGGCTAAAATTAAAGGTGAATGCAAAGTTACCATCAAAGAGGAACCCTCCACTTCATTTGATACCAAATTTTATGCCTTACTGAAAACCATGGAGAGAATGGTTGATAAGATGTCTATTTCAGACAAACTGACTGAGCCTCAAATCAGAAATCTAAAATTCTGAGGCCAGTAGCAATCTCAATTTCAAATAAAGCAGCGAGAACAAAGACCTCCCGAAGCACAGCAACAAAAAATCAGAACACCTCCCAAAGTGATGAAGAGAATAACCGGCGGTAGAAGAGAATCTTATTTTCACAGCTAATGGTCAGCCCACTTTTCTCACCGAGGATGAAGAATATGTGGAGAATACATGTTCACCTAATGAAAAAAAATTCATAATGGAAAATGACCATGAATTAGAGGTAGAATATGATGACTACCAGAGAGGCTACCTAAATGCATTGAGTTCCAAGCAAAGACATTATACCTTGAGAGGTCAGGATGTTCCAATAACTCCACTTCTGAAGAAAATAGTTCAGCAAAAATAAGTGGCACTTCCGAAGAAAATAGTTCAGCAAAAATAAGTGGCACCGAATAAGGGTAAAGAAATTGTAGTACCAAGTCATAACAGAAATAATCAACCTACTACAAGTGCACCATTCAAAGAAAAAGACATTCAGAGAAAGAAAGATGCACCCAGAGATCATGTCGAAAAAAGGGATGTTACCATGAAAGAGGTAGAAAATCCTACACCTTTTAATTTCGAGTCTGAAATTTCTAAATTAAAAGTGTCTATTCCTCTTACCGAGTTGGTCAAAATTGATAAGTTCAAAAACCATGTAGCCAAAACCTTAAAATTTGACCCTTTATCCGACATGGTTAATGTAAAAGATGACCAACCTGAGTTGATATTTAGTCCTGCCATTGACGGCCAATCCGAAGACAGTTAAGTCCCACCATTCTATCTAAGTCTTAAAATTCATCAGTGCATTCTTCATAATACTATGTTAGACTCTGGGGCTTCTCACAACCTCATGCCTAAAGCAATCATGGAGAAGCTTGGCCTTGATATTACCCACCTGTATCATGATCTATACTCTTTTGATTATGGCTGTGTCCATTGTTTAGGTTTGATCAAAGATCTAGTGGTCTCCTTAGAACAAATCCTAGCCAAAAATTTCCTTATGGACGTGATAGTTGCTGATATTCGACCACATTTCGGTATTCTGTTGTCAAGATCCTGGGGGGCCAAATTAAGAGGTGCATTGCAATTAGAATTTTCCTATGCCACTATCCTTGTATTTGGTCAAATGAGAAAGCTTTACTGTGAGACCAAAATGAAGTAAATGATCACTAATAAGGAAATGCCTAAAAATCATCCAATCAACGTTGTACATACAGATTTAGAGTCTTTTATATTGTACAATGATTCCGGTTTAAATGATATAGACTGTCAAATAGTAGAATTAGAGGAAGTTCCTAAAGTTTTTGATTGTATTAGAATAGTGATAGAGGATGAGAAATAAAATATGCCCACTGTAACTCAACAACCATCAGAAAAAGAAGATAAAAATTCAGAGCAACATGAAGAATTAGACCGCCAAATAGTGTCAAATCAGAATCAAGGATTTTAGCACCTAGAAGAAGAATAAGATGGTCTTTGGAGCCTGGAATTTGATGGTTCCTTTGGCAAAGATAGAGTTGTCATAGGTTTGTGGATCCGCAAGCCATGACAACAAAAAAACAAGGTCCCAAATAATGTAAGGTTGTGTTCCTACAAACTAGTGTTTGATTGTACAAATAATGAGGCTAAATATGAAGCGCTCATTACTGGTTTGAAAATCCTGAAGAAATTGGGAGCGAAGAGAATTGTAGTCTATGGAGATTCAAAGCTAGTGACCAAAAAAATTAAAGTTGAATACCAAGCTAACCACCCAAGAATGAGGAAGTATAGGAATGTAGCACTTGACATTTTAAAAATGTTTCCTAAATACACCCTTAAGGTAGTGCCTAGATTGCAAAACTTGATGGCTGATTCACTAGCTATTTCTGCGAGTAATTTCAGATCTACAATGTTTTCTAATAAAAGTTTTGAGATCCATATAAAGCACAGGCTTGCTATTCCAAATAACTTGAAATTCTGGTAAGTTTTCTGGGATGATAAAAAAGTGAACAACTTCCTGCAGAGTGAGGGAGAATATGAAAATTGTTCTATGGATGAGGTATATGATAAAGATGACCAGGTTATTGAAGCATATCAGATTGATATTCTTCAACTCAAAGACAATAAAAATATGAAAGGTCTCATACCATTGGAATATTTATTTGATCATGATGATGTGGCGAGAAAACCAACTTTGGTTCCCACATAGAAAGGAGTAGAAGATGTGAATATAGGAATAGTCGATCAGCTGAAGTTCATACAACTCTCAGAGTCCTTGCCATCAGAGGTAAAGCTTAAATATATTGATTTGTTTCCTAAGTTTTCTGATGTATTTTCTTGGAATTATTCAGACCTAAAGGTGTATAGTCAAGATATCATTCATCACACAATCCCGATCAAGTGAAATCAGAAGCCCTTTAGACAGAATGTAATGTTCCCAAATTTTAGCCTCAAGCTAAAGGAACATTATAGTTAGCATTATCTCTAGGTAGATGAATAAAATGGGTAGGGAGGCCCATTAACCTCTTTAGAAGGAATAATAACATTCCTCATGTGAAAAGAGGAAGAATAAGAAGCTGGCTTAAGCACTTATAGGTGTGAACAGGATTGAATCATATTGATTCAGTCATATTTGACCAAGTCCACATGCACTGTCTATTAAATTGTATCTCCTTGATGGACTGTGCAGTTTTAATGGAGGACAAATTGCATGAGCTAGGTGGCACATATGGATGGGACACATGGTGGAGAGGAGCACTCGCTATATATGGAGACGAGGGCAGCCATTACTATTCATGTTTTTATTATTATTTTCTTTGGTCTATTGAGACTTTGCTTCCTCTTGTTGTTTAGCAGGGTTGCAGTGCTTTTTAGCACAAGGTTGTTCCTGGTCAGGAATCCATAGCTCATCCTCAGGGAAGGAGAGGTTCTTTGGGCTAAATTTCCTCATTATGGCATTTTGGCCAAGCTACCTCCTTCAGCTACAGCATAGTTTCTGTTTAGAGCTGGGTTGTGTTGCAGGGTGCAGCAAAGGAGGATCTCTTCAAGTCATTTATGGGCTTGTTTTTCAGTGGAGATCTTGTCTATCCATTGTAGGATCAGAAATAAGGAATCCCGGGCATATTTCTACATCTTTGGCATCAGGCCAACCATATTCTATCCCTCAGAGCATAGTCACCATCCTGAACTACGTTATTTTTGGAGGCATTGGCTGGGAGGGTTCATTGAGCTCATTGGGAGGATCTATTTTTGAGTAGAGGGATCAGCCTTCTAATCAGAAATACCATTGGAGAAGGACATCAGTATTTCAGATCTGTCATAGCCTCATTGTATATCAGATCCAGTTTATAGTGGCACATTAACCCAAGGTTATTTGTCACATTGTATGTTTTTCGGTATTTCTAGCAATCCTTTCCGAGTTGGCTAGAAATCTTCTATTGGAGCCCATATCTTCATTGCCGGGAATTTATTTTGTTTCTATCTACCATATTTCATGTGTACACATCTATAGTAGCAGCTACACTAATATTGACTGCGCAGTCATTTCTCTCAGGCATTCTATATAGTTGTAGCATCTCATGTATCTATTGCTTTGATCATTGGAGACTTGTTCTTATGGCTTGAGTGGCATGTCCCTCATGATATTTTGTACATTGTTGCTGATCCATTAATAGAATGATGGCTGAATATTTTTCTCTCTCATGACATGATCATATTTTCTATGTTTCTAATATTGTGTTCATGTATTGTTGTAGCTCCAACTTTGGAATATCTTAAGATATTCTCATTGTTGTAAATTTTCTCTATTTTAGGATATTACAGTGGTATCGGAGCATAATCTTGGCTCAGCCTGTGCATCCAAGACATTATGAAATTAGGAGGAGAAGCTTCTCATAGAAAAGAGAAGTTGTGCATAAGAAACAAAAGCATGACTCCATTATTTGGAGGAATGAAGGAAGAGAGGATCTCCCTGCTTCTTTTCCAAACTATGAAAAATATCAAAGAAGATCTCAAGGAGATGAAAGGGGAGGAGTGTAGAAGATCTATGAGAGGGTTTGAAGCAAGCCCTAGCTATTCACATGATGGGTGTGAGCATTCAGCCACACATGCAGATCCATAGCGTAGTCTATTGCCCACATTTACTGCATGCAGGATGGAGGAAGAAGATACACCAAGGGAGGAGACCTTGAGTGACTATCTTCAAGAGTATGAATCTAAATCATGGATATTCAAGGAGACTTGGACTTCCAAGGTTTTTACAAACTCAAGGAGGCAAGATCCAGCAGCCACAAAAGAAGTAAGAGAGGTAGAATCTTGCTATCTCACTTTGATGGATCAGCAGAGTGCACAGCCAAAGCTTGGGTAGAAGAGCTAGATTCCTATTTTTAGCTACACCCCTGATGAGGCCCTGGAAAAGCTAAAAACTATTTTTGGCATTCAAAATCAAATCTGGGCCCACCAGCTTGAAAATGAGTTGCTTACTTTGGACCCCAATAATTTCTCCTCCGTTGAAGATTTTTTGTCCAAATTTAAGACCCTTCGAATTCTTTTAGAAGGTTGTAAGATCAAAAAGGAAGATGTTAGCCTCATATATTGCATTCTTGATAAGCTTGGTCTTGCATACTCTATATTTGTTTCCACCTTCCATTCCACCAGAGAAGCTATCATTTCTTCAGGAACCACCTACAAGAATCCCTCTTTTGATGCCTTTTGTGATTCTTTGATAAGAGAACAAGAAAAATTTTTACACCTTGGTCTTATCACTGCTGGAAATGCTTCTAAGAAAGCCTTAGCAGCCCAACAACAACCATATCAAAAGAATCCCAAGAAGCAGTATCCTAAAAAATATGGTCCTAAACCAAACAAGGGCCCTAAGCAATTTCAACTGCAAACTAAAAAATCAAATCACCAAAATAATAAGGCAAATCAAAACAAAGGGAAGAAAATAGAGAGATATTGCAACTTTTTCAACCGGGATGGTCATATAGAATCAAAATGTTTTAAGAAGATGGAAGCCTTAGAAGAAGATATGAAGAAGCACAACATCAATTTGGAGCACTCTTCACCTTCATCTTCAGGCATGGTACTTTCTGCTTGTGGTTGTCAAGCATCAAGATCTGGTTATGCATTAAATGTATCTTCTTCTTCTCCTTCTCATGATTGGCTCATTGATTCTGGAGCTTCTTACCACATGGCTAAAAATAAATCCATGTTTTCTTCTTTAAATGATTGTAACACCAAACATATTTATGTTGGTGATGATAGATCTCTTAGTGTTGTAGGATCTGGAACCATTCATCTAGATAATGGCCAGTTTAATGATGTACTATGTGTTCCTACCTTGTCATGCAACCTTCTCTCTATTTATCAGATAACTCATTCAGGTGAAGGGAAAATAGTAGAATTCTCACCTCATGATGTTGTAATCAAGGACCTCAAAGATCCTAAACATATTTTAGCTAATGGCATTGCTGATGATTCCACAAGGTTGTATAAGTTTGACAAATTTGGGTCATCCTCTCTTCCCTCTATTTTTTATGCTCATAATGATGATGTGAGCAAACTCTGGCATGAGCGATTTGGTCACTTAAACTATCGCTCTCTTCAAACTCTATGTAAGGAAAATATGGTGACGGGCCTTCCTATGGTATCTTGCCGAGATGGTGTTTGCTCCGAATGTGTACTCAAAAAACATCATCGGGACAGTTTTGATAAACATGCCTCTTGGCATGCTTCAACCCCTTTGCAGCTTATGCACAGTGATTTTGTGTGGTCCACTTCTTGTTGTTCCTTTCTCTGGTTGCAAGTACTTCTTAACTTTCATTGATGATTTTTCCAGATGCACTTAGGTATATTTCTTAAAACTCAAGAGTGAAGTTTTTAACATGTTCTTGGCCTTCAAGGCCTTTGTTGAGAAACAATCTGGAAATCAAATTCTTAAGTTAAGATCAGACAATGGCAGAGAATATGTTAACAACAAATTTATCAACTTCTACACTGAGCATGGCATTCAATTGCAACATATTGTTCCATATACTCCACAACAAAATGATGTAGCTGAAAGGAATAATTGCACCTTAAAAGAAATGGCTAATTGTATGCTTCAATCTAAAGGATTTGGTCTCAATTTTTGGGCATAAGCCATTAACTGTGCAAATTACATAGTAAATCGCACTCCTACTAAGGTTTTAAAGAATATAACTCTAGAAGAAGCTTGGAGCTCAATCAAACCAGATGTAAGTCACTTTCATGTTTTTGGAAGTGATGCTTGAGCCCATATTCCATATGTGAAACATAAAGCCCTAGAACCTAAGAGTGAAAAAATTATTTTTGTTGGATATTTTGAAGATGTCAAAGGATATAGAATTCTTCAACCAAGATCCAAAAATATTATCATTATAAGAGATGTAAAATTTAATGAAAATATATCGGCCTGCGAGCCTAGTTCGGCAAGTGTGCCACGTTTGGCTTGCGAGCCTGATTCGACATATGTTCCACCTCTCTCTCTCTCTCTTCTATTTTTAATAGCATTCCTTCTAGTTAAGATGATGAAAGCGAGGATGGAAATCCTCCTCCAGCTCGTGAAATTGTTCCTTATACTCCACCACTTCCAAGATGGGTCCGCTCTACTCGGGATGCAGTAGGTTCTCTTGCAGGTGACCCTGCCGATCGACGACATACACGTTCCCAGTTCGAAAGAACTTCTTCCTTATTTTCTCAAGTTCCAGAAAAACTTGATCCAGAAACATTTGAATAAGCCTCCAGTTATCTAGATTGGGATGAAGCTATGAATGAAGAGTATCGTTCCTTATTGGCAAACAATACTTGGGATCTTGTTCCTCTTCCAAAAGGAAGAAAACTTGTCAGATGCAGATGGGTTTACAAAATAAAGTTTGGACCAGATGGAAAAGTGGATAGACATAAAGCTCGTCTTGTTGCTAATGGTTTTTCACAAGTTGAAGGCATTGACTATACTGAAACCTTCTCCCCTGTTGCCAAAATGAATTCTATCCACCTTGTTCTTTCCCTTACTGCCTCCTTTAAATGGGAAGTCCATCAGCTGGATGTTAAATCTGCCTTCTTACACAGAGATTTGCATGAAGAAATCTACATGGAACAACCCCCTAGCTTTATCCAAAAATACTCCAGCCTTTTTTGTCGCCTTAGGAAGTCTCTCTATGGTCTCAAACAAGACCCTCGGGCTTGGTATGCAAAAATGGATAGATTTCTATTATATAATGGATTTTCTAGGTGTCATTCTGACAACACTGTCTACACCAAGAAGGTGGGTAATTCCTTCACCATCCTTGTTCTTTATGTTGATGATCTTATCCTTACTAGTAGTGATCCAAATCACATAAACCATGTGAATTCTAGCCTCAAAAAGAAGTTTGAAATGACAGAATTAGGATGCTTGCATTATTTACTTGGTCTTCAGGTCTTGCAATCCAAGGAAGGCATTACCCTCTCTCAGTCCAAGTATGCCTGTGGTCTTCTAGGCCACTTTCACATGGAAGACTGTAAGCCTGCCCCTTCTCCCTTTCAATCTAGAGTCAAGCTTTCAGTCAACTGTACTACCCCTGAAGTTGATGCTACCTTATACCGTCAACTTGTTGGTAAACTTTTGTATCTAACCCATACCTGTCTTGACCTTTCCTTTGCCGTTGGTCTTGTCGCTCGGTGTATGCACCAACCTCATTAAAGTCATTGGAAAGCAGCTAAAAGAATACTTCAATATATTTGAGGTACAATTCAGTTCAAGATTCATTACAGTGTAGGAGCATCTCCCTTGTTGATTGGTTTCACTGATTCTGATTGGGCCGGTGACCCTGATGATCGGAAATCCACTGCAGGATATGTATTTACTCTTGGTTCCAGACCTATTACTTGTTCTTGTAAGAAAAAAGGTGCCATCTCCCTTTCTTTAGCAGAAGTAGAGCATCGTGGTGCAGTTGAAGCCAGCAAGGAAGCCATGTGGCTTCGTCAAATCCTGTCTGAATTTGGTCTTCATCAGCAGCATCCAACTACACTTTGGTGTGATAATCAGAGTGCCATTTAGCTATGTAAAGATCCAGTTCAGCATCAGCGTATGAAACACATTGAACTCCACATACACTTCATCAGAAAGCTCATTCATGATCGTGTTCTTGAAGTGCAGTATTGTCCGACCAATGATCAAGTAGCCGATATCTTTACGAAGGCTCTCACAGAAGTGAAGTTTACCAAACTTCAATCCATGCTTGGAGTTCAGGAACGTTGTCATTAAGGGGGGATAGGCTCTAATGCCTCTTTCCTTCTCCTATTGTGTCACTTTTGTAAATCCTTCAATCCTATCCCAAGTTGTTCTTAAGGGGGGATGTTAGGATATTTCGACACATAGGAAATAGGCTCCTTTTGTATCACCTTCGTAAATCCTTCAATCCTATCCCAAGTTGTTCTTAAGGGGGGATGTTAGGATATTCCAACACATAGGAAATAGTTAAGAATAACTTAGTCTAGTGTAGAGTTAGGTAAAGTGTGTTTCTTTACCATGTACATTTGTAACTTATAATCTGATGGTCACGATTTGTAGTGATCTGACGATTATCTCTCACCTCGGTATTAACGGCACTTGACTCGTGGCTTAACACCCGATTGGTCCATGATATCTATTTAAAGAGCATGGAGGGTCATTTTTCCAGTAACCGTTTATGAGAGAAACATATGTAACCTTTCTTTTTATATTAATAAATTCCTTGAAGTGGTTGCATTGGCTCAGGGCGTGGACTATTTCCCTCTTTGAGGGTTTTAACCATGTGATTATATTGGTGTACTGATTTGTGATATGTTTGTGAGCAGTGAAATTTGGTTCTTGATCTACGGAACTTGCCCTGTAAATTCCTACAACTTATAAGTGTGAATAGGATTGGATCATATTGATTCAGTCATATTTGACCAAGTCCACATGCACTGTCTAGATACATTGTATCTCCTTGATGGACTGCGTAGTTTTAATGGAGGACAACTTTCATGAGCTAGGTGGCACATATGGATGGGACCCATTATGGAGAGGATCACTTGCTATATATGGAGAGGAGGGTAGCCATTATTATTCATGTTTTGATTATTATTTACTTTGGTCTGTTGAGACTTTGAAATTATTATTATTTATTAGTCATGTTTAGCAGGGTTGCAGTGCTGTTTAGCACAAGGGTGTTCCTGGTTAGGAATCCCTACCTCATCCTCAGGGAAGGAGAGGTTCTTTGGGTTAAATTTCCTCATTCTGGCATTTTTTCCAAGCTACCTCCTTTAGTTACAGCACAGTTTCTATTTAGAGCTGGGTTGTGTTGCAGGGCGCAGCAAAGGAGGATCTCTTTGAGTCATTTTTGGGCTTGTTTTTTAGTGGAGAGCTTGTCTATCCATTGGAGGATCAGCAAGAAGGACTCCCGAGAATATTTCTACATATTTTTCATCAAGCGAACCATATTCTATCCCTCACAGTGCATTCACCATCCTGAACTGCGTTATTTTTGGAGGCATTGGCTGGGAGGGTTCATTGAGCTCATCGGGAGGATCTATTTCTGAGTAGAGGGATCAGCCTTCTAATCAGAAATACCATTGGAGGAGGAAATCAATATTTTAGATATGTCATAGCCTCATTGTATATTAGATCTATTTTACAGTGGCATATTAGCCCCAGGGTTATTTGTCACATTGTATGTTTTTCGGTATTTCTAGCAATCCTTTCCGGGTTGGCTAGAAATCTTGTATTGGAGCCCATATCTTCATTGCTGGGCATTTCTTTTGTTTCTATCAACCATTTTTCATGTGTACACATATATAGCAGTAGCTAAACTTATATAGACTGCGCAGTCACTACTCTCTGGCATTCTATATAGTTGCAGCATCTCATGTATCTATTGCTTTGATCATTGCAGACTTGTTCTTATGGCTTGAGTGGCATGTCCCTCATGATGTTTTGTACATTGTTGCTGATCCATTAATAGAATTATGGATTAATATTGTTCTCTCTCATGACATGATCATATTTTTTGTGTTTACAATATTGTGTTCATGTATTGATGTAGCTCCAACTTTGGAATATCTTAAGATATTCTCATTGTTGTAGATTTTCCCTATTTTGGAATATTACACAGAAGATTAGGTGAATTAATCCAAAATTGTTGCCATCCATTGAGAAGGAGGTGAACAAGATTTATAAGTTAGGCATCATTGTTCCAGTCAGATTTTTAGATTGGATCTCTAATTTGTTGTCAATGCAGAAGAAGACCGGTGAGATTCGACTTTGTATAGATTTCAGAAATCTGAAAAATGTCTCGTTGAAAGACAATTACCCGATGCCCAAGATGGATCAAATTCTTCAGTGAGTTGTAGGAGCCAGCAAGATGTCATTGTTGGATGGCTATTCAAGTTACAATCATATCCTAGTACATGAATATGATCAGTATAAGACAACTTTCACTACACCATTGGGGACCTTTAAATATGCCAAAATGCCATTCGGGTTGAAGAACGCCAGAGCCACTTTCCAGTGTGCAATGGACATAGCTTTTGGTAATGAAAAATATGTCTTCCTGGTAATTTATTTAGATGATATTACTGTTTATTCAAATTAAGATGAATAGAACTTACATCATTTGAGAGTTTTATTTCAGCAGTGTAGAAAGTTTGGGATTTCCTTAAATCCTAAAATGTGCTTGTTTGCTATGGAAGAGGGTAAGTTGTTGGGACACATCATCTCAAAAGATTAAATCCAAATAGATCCCATTAGAGTTTAAGCAATTCAGAAAATATATTCCCTAGAAACAAAAATGAAATTCAAGCCTTCAATGGTAGGATGAATTTCCTACATAGGTTTATTCCCAACCTAGTAGAACATCTCAGAGAATTGACCAATATGCTCAAGAAGGAAGATGATGTTAGATGGTCAGAGAATGCCCACAAATCATTCAGCTCAGTAAAATTTGCTTTAACTACTGCTTCAGTGTTGGCAAGTCCTGATTATTATTTAGATTTCATCATATTTTCTTTTGCTTCTGAGCATACCTTGGCAGCAATGCTTATGCAAAAAAAGGATGGGACAGAGCTGCCTATAGCTTTTTTCAGTCGCACCATAAGATATGCATCTCTATGATATAACATAATTGAGAAATAGGCATTGGCCTTAGTCAACACACTCAAAGACTTCCGTGTTTACATTTTGCACTCTCATATTCTAGCACATGTTCCAAATGCAGCTGTTAAAAAAGTACTTATACATACAGATCCAGAGGGAAGAAGAGGTAGGTGGATAGCAGCACTTTTATAATACGACCTTGAGATCAAGGCAATCAAGCTGATCAAAGGGCAAGGCTTAGCCAAGCTCATGGCTGAGTCTAATTTGCATGTGCTTGATATCAATCTCATATCAGCACTGTGTGATGATGAAGAAAATGTAAGTTTAGTTCAGATATCATATATTTTTTCATTGTCCCCTCGGTATGCTGATATTATTTATGTTCTACAACATTTGGATCCTCCTTCAGACATGAAAAAGAGTAAGGCAAGGTCCTTAAAACTTAAGGCTTCGAAATACTGCATTCTTGATAGTGCACTCTACTAGAAGGATTCGAGAGGAGTATTACTCAATTGTTTCATGGAAGATGAATCCAAAGAAGCGATGAAAGATTTTCACAAGGGAGATTGTGGAGGTCATTTGTACTAGAAGACTATGACCAACAAAGTACTGAGAGTAGGTTACTACTGGCCTAATTTGTTTGTAGATCTATATAAGACGGTCATGAGCTGTCATGAGTGCCAAATTTTCCAAGGTGAATGTAAGCTCATACCTTTACCATTATAGCCCATTCCAGTTGAAGCTCCCTTCTAGCAATGGGGCTTGGATTTTATTGGTGAGATACACCTGCCTTCATCTACTCAGCATAAATGGATACTTACTGCTACAGATTATTTCACGAAGTGGATCGAAGCGATCCCGACCAAGTAAGCTACTGACACAGTCATTATTCAGTTTCTTGAAGGTAACATTTTGTCCTGGTTTGGTTGTCCCAGAAAGATAATCATAGACAATGTTGCTGCTTTCAAATCAAAGAAAATGACAGAATTATGCGATAAATACAACATCAAATTGGGTCATTCCACAAAATATTATCCACAGGGCAATGGATTGGTGGATTCTTCCAACAATTCTCTAGTCAATATCATCAAAAATATGTTGGAAGCTAACAAAAATAATTGGCACAAGAATTTGATAAATGCACTATAGGCAGATAGAATAAGTAGAAGAAGATCCATTGGTATGTCTCCATTTCAAGTAGTTTACGAGGTAGATACAGTTTTTCCTACTTCATTAGCTGTCCCAGTCATGAAATTTCTGCAAGAGGCTGAAAGTGAATAAAATTATATTCAAAGAAGAATCAATCAAATGATCCACTTGCAGCAAACAAGGGACTAAGTCTTCCACAACACTTCTAAACTTCATGATAAGATCAAACAGATTTATGACAGGAAAACTAAAAATGATGATTTCAATATTGATGATGTGGTACTCCACTGGGATGCAAGAAATGAAGACAAAGTTAAGCATGAGAAATTTGATAATATGTGGAAAGGTCCTTTCAGAGTTGCAGCTTCTCGTGGACAGAATGCATATCTTTTGGAAGAAAAGGATGGGAAAAGTTGTTTAGGAGGGCCAGTAAATGGTAGGCTCCTGAAGCACTATCTCTTCTGATCTGAAACTTATGAGAATTTTTCAACCTCATTGTATCTATCCATTTAATATTTCTGCAAGTGTGAAGTGGAACAAGCATTGGAGTTCAGAGCCTTAAGTGAAGGCCATGGAGCTTCATTGAAGTTTCTACTTTTTTCAAGTTAAGTTTGCATTAGGGTAAGTTCAGGTTTTGAGTATTTATTCCAGTCAAGTCAAATTAAGTCAGTTTCATTCAGTTCGTGTCATTGAAATCTCAGAAAAACAGTCCTACATTTCAGCTTTAGTTATTTTTTACCGTATTTGGCCCAATGGAATAAAACACTAATCTTCTCAACTCAGAGATATGCAGTTCTTGACAGCTCTGTCAAAGTTTCCATCCCCAATAAGGCCAATGTTAGAGTCAGAATATGCATTCTGCCATCAGTGATCAATTTCATTGCTTCATTTCTCATGTTAGGTGTCTCATTCTGAAAATTTTATATCATTCCATTAGTTCATGCTAAAAATTCTTTCACTGATGGTAGCTTTCCTCAATAAAACTTCACTCTCCTTCAGAGAACCATATTTGCTGACTCACTCCCATGTCCCCTTAAGCATAATAATACCTATGAAAATGCTCATTCACCATGCCTTGCCTCAGTTAAAGTCAGTCATGATGATCAGGTCTAAAAGGTATCATTAGGTTATTAGGGTTTTATTTTTCAAGGTCCAAAAAGCATTACTCCATCCAAATAAAGTCAGCAAAGCATATGAGAGTGACTCAAAGACATTTCATCTTCCTCTACAGAAGATCATCACTTTGTAACTATTCTATTTTTTTAAAGTTGTAATTATTTCAATGATTTTTATATCAAAATGATATTTTGATATAAAATCAAATATGTAATTTATTTTTTATTTTTTCGAATGTAATTTTATGTTTTTATATGTAACAAATTATTCCCTAGCTGCCAATTCGATCATTCTTTCCAAACTTAAGCAAAGAAAGTCAAGCTCCATTAGCTAAATCAACCTGCAAATCAAAAAAGTCAGAAAGGTCAAAGAGTATCAGTGTCAAAGTTTGAGAAGAAAAAGTGAACATAAGGAAAGTGGGTAATTCAAATTATAAATCTAATCCACTAGATTATAAAGCCATTCAAAAACCTCAAAGTCTATTTGTTTCATTCATCCTTCAACAATCCTCAACAAGGGAGAAATGTCGCATTTTCAATGAGCAAACAAGCAAATTTCCAGGGACGCTACGCGTTTGAGACAGTCGCTATGCATTTGAGGGAGTCATTATGCGTTTGAGAAGGGTCACTGTGCATTTGCCCAAACTTCTCAGACCATTTTTCCTGGATGTTGCGCATTTGAGAGGGGTCGTTGCGCATTTGCAGTGGTCGTTGCCTGTTTTCTCTAGATGCTACGCGTTTTCTCGAAAAGTCAAAAAACTATCTTACAGCCTCCTACTCCATTAGCCAATGCCAGATCTCTGCATAAGTTTTCTTCAAAGCTACATTGATCAATGAGTAATCCTTAGACATTATCTCATTGATACATTTTTTGTTTTATAATCAGTTGAAGCTTTTTCTAAGGAAGAAACCCTAGTTCTCATTTCAAACTTAATCCCTAAACTGTTATATATTTCCCTTTCCATTCCCATATATATATTTCCATATCCCCATTCCCTAAAGCAATACCATTCCTAATACCTCTAAATCCTATGGTTTTCACTAACCTAGGTTCCCATTCACATTCCCATTCCCTCCATTTCCCAAAACACTTCCTTTCACTTCATATTTCCTCCATTTCATTTCATCACCCTAGGATTTCTACTTCAATTATGGTTGAAGAGGAGAACATAAGTATTAGTGAGGAACAGAGACTGAAGAAAAATCCATATAAAAATGGAGGGAAAGTCATTAGACATGAACCAGCAACCACTAGAGAACTTATGGCATCTCCCCTCACTGTGTCATGTTTTAAGCATGTAGGTTGTTTTGAATTTTGTGAGAAAGTGCAAAAGATCCAATATCATCCTATGTTGACAAGATTGTTCATTTCCAATCTTTGTGATAGACAAGTCAATCTTGCCAGGGTTAATTTCACTATGTCCACTAATATCATTGCAGCTGCTACAGGGATCCCAAATGTAGGAGAAAAATGGTTTAAACAAGGAAACCACAATCATTATTACTATGAGCCATATCTTAAACCAAGATACAAGGATGACAAAAAGACAATTTTTCCTTTCTCTCATCTCCTTGACAGATATATCCCTATGATGAAAATCATCATCAAATACTTCACCTGTGAGGGAAGGTTTTCTAGACTCTATTCCTATCATATCCGGCTCCTCATGCACTTCACTAGAGTCATAATGCTTCACATACCCTATTATCTCTCTCGTAGCATTGAAAAAATGGCATATATTGCCCAAAAGAGATATTATGGTCATCAAATGCAGAGTCTTTTCCATCACTCCGCCATCAAAATGATAGTCATGTATCAGCTTGATCAACTGAACATTCCATGGGATACCTTCATATCCAATGATATTTTTACTACCCTAGATAGTCAGCATGACTAGAATGCCCCTTCATCATCTCATCCTCCTGCATCTATCCCTCCATCATAGCCTGCTACTCATACATCATCACCAAGTTAGTTTCATTCATCTCATATTGAGCCTTCTTCTTCACCTTTCTATAACCCTACATCATCATCACATCAATATTCAAAGTCATTAAGTAGTGAGGAAGATATTGAGGCAGCATGGGCTAGTTTGGTCGAGGTTGAGCCATTTCCCAAAACTTACCAGAGAGGCTATAGGAATTTGTTTGCTTCACTTAGAGTGAAAGGGGCCATGCCTTCTTCATCAACACAACAGGTAGATAAAGGTAAGGAAAAGGTAATAAAGCCAAAAATTGATGATGAGGAGGGAAAACATGAGAGAGAGCATGAATTTCTGTTGATTGAATTAAGTGAAGGAGATGAAGACAAAATCATCAATGCAACAATTAAAGGCAAAGAGGCAAATATTAATGAACTTCAGATTAATCTTGAGTGGGCCAAATATGTGATTAACTTCATTGAGCAATAAAATCAATAGCTGAAGACCAAGCAGGCCATCGATGAGGTGAAGTGTATCAAAGCACAAAGAGAGGCAGAAAAGTATAAAGCCTTACTTGAGGAAACATTGGAAAGGTTTGGTGAACCTGATGATGAGGAGGATCAGCCTCCAAGACAGAGACGAAGGACTAGAGGGCTTAAAAGAGCTCTAGCCCTAAAGAGACAAAGGGAAGTTGAGCTAGCAGACCAGCTCACACCAAATGAACAACTTGCCCTAGAAATCAGCAAGGACAGGGAACCATGGCTTGATAGAGCCAATCTAAATTTGGAGAAGTTGCTAGAGAAGGCCAACAAGGACAATGACTTTTTTAGGACAAGTGTCAAACTTCATGCACTGAAAGAGAGAATTTCATTGGCCAAGCTCAAAAGAGCCAATGCTAAAATTGAAAATTTGACCAAGAAAGGAGAGAAAGAGAAGTTAGACATACTTGTTGAGGTGTCAATCCATGCCTCAAACACTTGATGAGCAAGTACCCTCACAATTTTTACAAAATTTTGGCACACTTTGCACTTTTGTTCATTTCTGTGTTTCTGAGTATTTTTGCACACATAAAATTTACCAAAGGCGCAGCGACCTGGACGCGATGCTCTTTTTTAGGGCCTCCAAATGGAAAAAGGCCACCACCAGTAGGTTCATATTGATGAGGAAATAAACCCTAGAAATTTTCAAAGTTTTTGGAGGAGAAATAGTCCATCAAAAGCTCAAAAAACCATCAAAATTTCATGTTTCTGCCTCCAAATTTGCTTGGTCGCTGCGCGTTTACCATCCTTGGGAGAGCAGGTTTCTGATAGGGAAAATGAGCACCATTTTTCCAAATGGAGGTATTTTTGGAAACTAGACTCTAAGGTATTTCCAATGAGCTATCATGGAGCTGATTTGGACACCGGGAAGGCACTCAAAACTAGCCTTGAACAGAGGTCATATTTTATGCCTAGACGCTGCGCGTTTGACAAGGAAATTGCATTTTTACACAGTCTTCAGAAATATTTGAAGTTTCACTCCAGTTTGAATTTTACTTTAGAAAATCAGGAATTTAATTATGTAAATGGTCAAGATGAATGTAAATATCATGTTTTTACTTTTATCTAGGTAAATACATTAGGTAAGTCAATTAGTTGAGGTATAATGAATCAGTTCATTAGAGATAGGATTGAGTCACTTTTCTCATCCTATACTCTAGCTATTAGTTCAGATTTTTGTGTAATATATCCCTCACCTCATGGATTCGACCCCTATGGATGAGTTGAGGTGGTTTTGAGGTCTATTTAGCTCATGTCTTGAGAGGAGTCAAAGGTTGGCATCAATTTGAATGTTATTGTATTGATCAAGAACCAGTTTGGCCTGGAAATTAATGAAGAATTTCAGCGATTTCTTTGGGATTCATGTGGTATGAATGTTTGGCTTAGTTTTTTCTCTATGATCATTAGTATGAATGTTTTGTAAGCTCATAACCTTTCATGTCTATTATATGATAAATTTCAAATTGATAGGCAGAATACATGTTTTTCATGCTCTATTTTGGGAAATTTTTCATAATCTGTCCATTTTCTTCAGTTTAGGAAGAATTCATTTTCTATGTTCTTCCTAGCTCCTCATCAGTCTTAAACCATCTCACCAAATCACCTTTAAGTGTTGAGATTTCTACCTGCCTTGCCCCATCGAATGGATTGCAATTCCATTTCATTTGCCCTGATCTAGTCCCCTTTACCTAATCCTCATTCAGTGAGCCCAACCCCAATAAAAACAAATCAAACCCCTTGCACCCATTAGATAGCCTAAAAACTTTTTCATCCAGCCCTCTTGGCTGTGATTTTTGTGGAGAGAGCCCTCTCCGACTTGGTAGGGCTAGATACCAAGTCAAAATCTTGGTTTGTGGTTACCTTTGTTGGGATTCCTTCCTCAGCCTTCGGAATCTAGTGGAGTGATAACAATGAGTACTAAATGGCTTGATCCTTTATTCACATCTTCAGTGCAATATCAAGCTAGTCCCATCAGTTATTATCCTTGGTGGCTGGTGATACCACATAAATTACCCTTGGATATTCCTAAATTTAATGGAAACCCTAGAGAAGACCCATCAATGCATGTTATAACTTATCATTTGTGGTGCTCATCAAAATCCTTAAATGATGACTATGTTAGACTACATATTTTCCAGTGCACGCTCACTGTTCCGACTGCACAATGAGGATGGTTATTTTACTGTGTCAACCTCGTTAAAAAATGAAACAGGTTATGAGGATAGTTCTTTTACTGTGTCAACCTCGTTAAAAAATGAAACAAGTGTTGAAGATGGTTCTTTTTCTTGTGTCAACCTTGTTAAAAACTGAAACAAGTTCCTATGAGCATAGTTTCATTTCTTGTGTCAAGCTCATTAAAAAATGAAACAAGGTTCCATGAGCATAGTTCTTTTCCTGTTTCAAGCTCTTTAAAAAAATAAGAGAATCCTCTCATAATTAAGACGAGTCTTCCATCTGATCTCGTAAAATTAAACTTCATTCCATCCAGCTATTCGTCTTCTTAGCTGAATGAAATGAAGCTTGGGGGGCATTTGCTCTTTCAGAGGGCATTCAACATGTGCTCTTGCAAGGGACATTCAAAACATTCTTACCAATTTCACCCAATCAACTGCTGAAGTTTGAGTGTAAAAACAGGTTTAGAGCTCCAAAATCCAAATGGTAACTTTCAAACGGTAAAAATTAACAGTAAAACTCTTTTGATTAGTCATTTGATTATTTTCAAATCATATTTATCATTGTGACTATGGCTTTTATTCATTTTTTATCATAAAACAGGTATTTTTAATCCATTTGATGTTGTTCTGAGCAGGTTTACAAGTGACAGCAAATTAGTCATACAAATTTATTTCAAGAATGATTTGACCACAAAGCATACTTTTATCCTTATTTTTTGATCTTTGATAAAAACGAAAAAGGACTTGAAGCACACTTTTATCTCTTTTTCTAGCTTCGATAATGGCAAAAAAGGAACCCCTGGAGTCTTCTTTTAGCTCTTTTCAGACTCTGATAATGTGAAAATATTGTCGAGCACTTGTCTTTTTGAGCTTGTAAAAATAAATGAATTGACATCTACTAAGTATAAGTTTAACCCTTTTCCGGAATGAGATAGATTATTTACAAAAAAGGAAAACCTTAGTTGAACATGGCTAGGAGGTTCTCTAAGATATTATTTTACACTTTTTCGGATCTGACCGACAAATTTACGAAAAAGAACTCATGGAGTTTTCTTTTGTCCTCTTTCTAAACTTCTCTAAATATGAAAAAGGATCGGGATGTCGCTGTCATTAGGCTCGTTAAAACATAAAATAACGACAGGCTTGTCGATCATGGGAAGAATCAAGTTTCATTTATCACTAGACTTGTTAAATTATTAAATAGCGATGCATATTCACCTGAAGGGTTGAATTATAGATCAATAATATGTTATCCTCCTCAAGTTTGTTAAAAAATAAAGAGGTACTAGTTGACAAATTGTTGGACCTTGAAATTGGCATTTACTTCCGTTACATTTTCACTTACATTTCCATATTATCACCTTCACTCCACCTCCATTTCATTACATTTACCTTACCATTACCACTATTGGGTTACATTTACGTTTTTCCAAACTTTATTAATTCCTAGTATTTTTAAGTGAATTTGTGGTTAAAAATTAGAAAATAATATGCACATACTCATACCTAACAAGTGGAATGAGTTTGTTGCCATGTGTAGGTCAAAAAGAAGCTTCCAAAAGGCTTTTATGTGGCATCCTAAGGCCAAATTCGAATTTGGATGGAGAAGATCATGGGATCACAAGGATATGTGTCTCATTTCCTATTTCTATTGTAACTCTAAGAAGACATGTGCCTTATCACTGCATATTTGGATTGTAACTCTAGAGATATAGGGAGAGATTCATGGACTCTCATTAATGAAATAGCTTCTCATATTTTTGTATAAATAGGGGAAGCTTTCTCCTATCAAATCATGTGTAAAATTGGAGTTGTCCTCAAGCTTTGAATACAGAATTAAATTGTGGCACCTTACTCATGAATGTTTCTTCATTTTGACTTGGTTTTACTTACATATGGAGCATCTTGATTTACCATCTCTCATACTTTTAGATCAGCTACCTAAAATGTGTGAGATTTTCTTGCTTTTATAGATTAAATTTTATTTTCTTTATTAGTAGTAATTTTAGAATGATTGTGTAATCTTATGTTTCCTAATAGCATCTCAAGAAAGTTAGTGTCTTATCTATTTTCCAAAATTGAATTGCTTTGAAGAAATAAGAATTCACAGTTATCTAGCTTTCTTTATTGTTCTGTTATTTAATTTCTTAGATTAGAGCTATCAATTCATTGTATAATTGAATGTTCCTAAAATATCAGGCCAAGAAGCTGACTTGTCATACTTCTAAATTGGGTGATTGAATGTTCAACCTATGCAATCATTGAGCTTTGCTTTTACATGTTTTTACATTGTTTTCTAGATTTAGATCCTCATTCAATTGTATAATTGGGTGTTCTTAAAATTCAAGCCAAAAAGGTGACTTGTCATACTTCCAAATTGGGTAATTGAATGTTCAACCTATGCAATCATTGAGCTTTTATTTTACATGCTTTTACATTGTTTTTTTAAGATCCTCGTTCAATTGTATAATTGGGTGTTCTTAAATATCAGGCCAGGAAGGTGACTTATCATACTTTCAAATTGGGTGATTGAATGTTCAACTTATGCAATTATTGATTTTTTCCCTTTACATGCTTTAATTACTTTCCTAGATTTAAAGACTAAAGTATAATCAGTTGCTTATACATCATCTCAATAGGGTGATTCTATCATACCTCCATATTGGATGCTGGAGTGATTGAATGTATCTTAGTTGTTTTTCTTTGCATGCTTTGAAATGTTTTCTTAGATTAAAATTTTAATTCCTGCAAGTGTGATGGCACACGCTATATTTTATTTTGAAATTGCTTTCTTTCTTTTCGTTACTTGATTTCATAAGTTAGTTGAATTTCATTTTCATTATTTGATTTCATATATTAGATGAATTGGTTTTCGTTATTTTGTAGTTAGATTGATCTAAACTAAAAGATAATTTCTAGCACATATAGTGCACGCATGCTTCACAAGCTTATGAAATCCCCGGGTTGACAAATTAAATGACAGGCAATTATTTTTCCCCAACATTTTGGAATTGGCCATTTATTTTTTAACACACTTATGTTCTTTATGTCAAGTTTTTTTTTGCAGGTTTGGGATGATCGAATGATCATTGAAGAAAACCAATTGTGCACAATTGGTCTTCAAAGGACCGATTTCATGAGAATCATAAGAACAAGTCCATGTCCATATCCATCAAGACCATTACCTTTCCTCCCTTTTGAATTATAAATCCAGCCAAGAAATTCAAAGCAAGCCATAGTTATTTCCCAGCAAGAGTCAGTTGTTCATTTTTATTCACATACATTTTTCATTACTTTTTTTCCACTCCTAACCCACAAATAAAAGCAAGAAGCTCACTTACATGCTTATTTCCCATTGTCATTTTCCATTTTCATCTTCCATTTTCCTTCTCCTATCATTTTCATTTCGCAAATAAACCTTGTTTCAATGCAAATTATTGAGTCCATAGTCCTTTGAGTCTAAAATCCTTGCAAAAACACCTTGAGGCTTGCATGCCTTAATGGAAAGCCTTCTTGTTGACGAACAATAGGAATACATTAATGTCCCTTGTTCATCAGATCTTCTAGGTACTCGACAACATGAAAATTATTCATACGTAGCAAGATGTGTTTGGGCATCTTGACTCTCATTGTCATCAATGGTGAGAGTTCTCGTCTTGAATACTGGCATTCATTAATGGCCACTAAGTCAACAATTTCTTGCTATGTTCGACATTAGAACATCTATTCACATAGTAGGAATTATGCCAGCGAGTTTTGAAGACATGAAGACTATCATTTTCAGCATTTTGAATCAAATGAAGAATATATGCAGCCACAACAGATCAACACCATTTTGCAACTGCAGAATTAGAGGATAGTTGCAGAATCAACACCATTTTGCAGCAATTTCAGTAGTTTTAGTAGAAGCAATAAAAATTCATCTTGAATCTCTTATACATAACTTGTACAACCACATGAAGAAGATTATGATCAGAATTTTGCAGCCTCTACATATGCAGCTCATCCATTTCCAAAGGGTAAGTTAAGGTATGTAATTTTGCTAACTTTTTACCATAGAATTCCTTGAAAAGCTAGAATGATATTTTTTGGAAAAAAACACTTCTTTTCTTCATTTCATAAAATTGCCAATACCATCAGTTTTTTTTTTTTGGGGGGGGGGGTTACATTCATATTCACATTTCTCCACATTCATACCACATTCAAAAGTCTGCATACTTTCAAAAGATATTAACTATTACATTATTATTATGAGCATACAATGGTTTTTCAAAAGTACTCAAAAAGGTAATTAGATACCAACACAATCATGGTTGTCATACAAGAACCAACCATGATGTAATCCAATAGAAATATACTTTGCAACAATAATCAAATTATCATTATGTAAAGTTCAAAGATCAAAATTGAATGCAACAACAAAATATGGTTGAAACACAAGAACCAACCATGTTGCAATTCAACTAAAAGACTTTGCAGAAGTATGAAGTTATCAAATGATATCATGCAAAGTTAAGCCAAAGCTCAAAGGATAAAAAATAATTAATGTAATAGATTGCATGAGGACATGCAATAGCTTCAGTTGGGGGGTATGTTGGACCTTGAAATTGGTTTTTACTTCCATTATATTTTCACTTACATTTCCATATTATCACCTTCACTCCACCTCCATTTCATTACATTTACCTTACCATTACCACTATTGGGTTACATTTATGTTTTTCCAAAATTTATTAATTCCTAGTATTTTTAAGTGAATTTGCGGTTAAAAATTAGAAAATAATATGCACATACTTATACCTAACAAGTGGAATGAGTTTGTTTCCATGTGTAGGTCAAAAAGAAGCTTCCAAAAGGCTTTTATGTGGTCTCCCAAGGCCAAATTCGAATTTGGATGGAGAAGATCATGGGATCACAAGGATATGTGTCTCATTTCCTATTTCTATTGTAACTCTAAGAAGACATGTGCCTTATCACTTCATATTTGGATTGTAACTCTAGAGATATGGGGAGAGATTCATGGACTCTCATTAATAAGATAGATTCTCATCTTTTTGTATAATAGGGGAAGCTTTTTCCTATCAAATCATGTGTAAAATTGGAGCTATGCTCAAGCTTTGAATACAAAATTGGATTCTGGAACCTTACTCATGAATGTTTCTTCATTTTGACTTGGTCTTACTTACATATGGAGCATCTCGATTTACTATCTCTCATACTTTTAGATCAGCTACCTAAAATGTGTGAGATTTACTTGTTTTTCTAGATTAAAGTTAATTTTCTTTCTTAGTATTAGTTTTAGAATGATTGTGTAATCTTATGTTTCCTAATAGCATCTCAAGAAAGTACTGTCTTATCTATTTTCCAAAATTGAATTGCTTTGGAGCAATAAGAATTCACATTTATCTAGCTTTCTTTACTGTTCTGTCATTTACTTTCTTAGATTAGAGCTATCAATTAATTGTATAATTGAATGTTCCTAAAATATCAGGCCAAGAAGGTGACTTGTCATACTTCCAAATTGGGTGATTGAATGCTCAACCTATGCAATCATTGAGCTTTTCTTTTACAAGCTTTTATATTGTTTTCTAGATTTAGCTCCTCATTCAATTGTATAATTGGGTGTTCTTAAAGATCAGGCCAAGAAGGTGACTTGTCATACTTCCAAATTGGATGATTGAATGTTCAACCTATGCAATCATTGAGCTTTTATTTTACATGCTTTTACATTCTTTTTTTATATCCTCATTCAATTGTATAATTGGGTGTTCTTAAAGATCAGGCCAAGAAGGTGACTTATCATACTTCCAAATTGGGTGATTGAATGTTCAACCTATGCAATTATTGAGTTTTTCCCTTTGCGTGCTTTAATTGCTTTCCTAGATTTAAAGACTAAAGTATAATCGGTTGCTTATACATCGTCTCAAGAGGGTGATTCTATCATACCTCCATATTGGATGCTGGAGTGATTGAATGTACCTTAGTTGTTTTTCTTTACATGCTTTGAAATGTTTTCTTAAATTAAAATTTCAATTCCTGCAAGTGTGATTGCGCATATATTTTATTTTGAAATTGCTTTCTTTCTTTTCGTTACTTGATTTCATAGGTTAGTTGAATTTCATTTTCATTATTTGATTTCATAGATTAGATGAATTGGTTTTCATTATTTTGTAGTTAGATTGATATAAATTTAAAGATAATTTCTAGCACATATAGTGCATGCATGCTTCACAAGCTTATGAAATGCCCGGGTTGACAAACTAAATGACAGGCAATTTTTTTGCCCTAACACAAATGACCGTGGAAAATTTGGGAAAGTGAACAGAACTTTTACGGTAGCAGGTTGCTCTTGAACATGACACTTCACTCAATCATCGTGACTATTTGGGTTGGGTAATATTCTTGACGGTTCATTCATACGTATGGTTCATCATACCTTCACTTTGGTTTTGGTTCAATGCTGCCAAATCATCTCAGTGTCGCCGATATGTTCAAGAGAAGTCATCTAGTGAATACTCATCCTTTTTCCATACTCATAAACCTTCATTCTCATGACAGTCATCCCTAAACATTGATATATCAAATCACATTTTGTCTCTGAAATCAGTAACTCCCGTTTCACGATAAAGTGACTTCCTGTTGACATCAAATTATCATCCAGGAATTTTACTTAGAAACATCATCTTCCGGTACCATGAGGCTTGTTACAACATTGACAATATCCTTGCTTCCGAACCTTTGACTGAAATATTTTGTTTGGTGTTCAACATCAAATCATCTATTCACACATTACGAAATCTATTGCAGTACCTTGAGAGCCATTAACATCAATGGTGGTTCTCTTGCGTTTGTTAACAACTCACATCATTGGTTGGTAATCAAACGATGTCTTACCATGTTCAACTACAAATCATATATTCGCATGGCTAGACTTGTACCCAAACGATCGAGTGAACGAGATAAGAAGACCCTAGATCTAGTTTCATCAATCTGGGCTGTGATTTCAAGATTATTGTACACATCATCTGTATGGTGACCTTACATGCAGATCATCTTTCGAACATGGGCCTATATCTATAGGCATGTCTATATTGGGCAACATTCCAATGTAGACAACTTTCTTCACTATGTACATGTTATTAGATAGATTATGTGTTGAGCATGGGAATGTCTCCCTCAGCAATTTGTGATCAAGATGAAAATATCATGATGTAATGTATTGTAAGATTGATGCAGGTCGCCACTCCGCTTCAGTTCCATCTCATCACGTTGTAAAGCATCTCATTCAAAATATTGTTATTATTTCAACTTCATCCTTTAGGGGGCAGTTGTTATAGGTCAATTTGGGCATCATCCACCATGACCTGGCCAAAATAGACATCATCCCCAGGACTAATGAAATAGGGTCTATCATCCCCTTATATTTCAGTTGTTATATGCCCTAAGAGAAGAACAAATCATTCATGGCTTCTATTGTGACATTTCCAAGGCTTTAAGTATATGTTATATCACTTATGAGCTCACCAACGCTACCTCTCAAGGGACTAACTATGTTGCATATGCAGCTCCCTCCATTCAAGGCTGCACTGCAATGCACTTCTCGACATTCAAGAGTTTGTTCATCAATTGGGAGCGAAATTCTCATTGTTCCGGAATCTCCACGTGGCCAGTGCCTTTTAGAAGAGTCCATATGTGTCAAAATTCAAATCCAAGTGTCCATCTAACACCTATGAACTTGGAAACATGTCTTGCCTATTATTAGAAAGTCATTCATTGAGAAACTACCATTAGTATCCCTATAAATTGAGCACAGATCATAGTGCTAGGGAAGGAAGAATTTTGGTAAAGAAATTTTGTTGCATTCTCATTTGAAAGAGAGAAAGTATTGATATGTTGCTGGTGTGATGTTAGATGTGATGAGGCTGGGATGAAGCTAGAGCTGGTGACATCAAATCTATCATTGGTTGTAACCTCCCCCTTCTACTATTTAATAAATATTGCTTTTCATTTTCCCATATATGTATCTGTTTATGTTTCTATTTCTCATGCAATGGAATCTTGAATGATATATATGTTACACATCTAATCGATTTGAGTGATTAATATAAGTATGCATCTGTATATTGAAATTTGTTTTCTGTTCTCTGTTTATACTTGCAGGAATCAATTTGGCAATCTAAGTTGGATTCGAAGCTACAGAAAAAGGGACAGAAGGAGAAGAAGAAGGGCTTGGATCACAAGTAGGTTCTTCTATCATTCTATGTGTTTATTTATTCTTAGAGAAAGTGATAGCAAAGTATTTCATCTGTTTTTCTAAGTGCCTATCACCACACTCAGGGAATTTTATTTATCCATAGATCATAATTCTTCATAACAGTATAACAGACTCTAGTGTTTGTTTTATTTGGATTTTTGTGTTGGATGAAAATGGACCTTCAGAGCTAGGCTTGTCCTTAAGAAGAAAATAAACACAAAATCATCATCTCATAAAAACAAGGCATGTATTACTCATGAATCCTGCTTAAAAACTTTAAAGACAATGAGTGAAATCAGTAGATATGTAATGGAAAGGAAAATATTTCAATGGAGTGACTTACAAAAGAGAAACATAGCCATACAATCTCACCACATGAATCCCTAAATTTAAGCTGCAACTTTCTATGTATTCATTGTATTACTTTGTCAAATTGAAATACACTAGCTCAATGTCCAAGATTCAAAACCTTGGAAATGATTACAAAAGGCCTCATATAGCTACTGAGGTTGAAATCCTCCCTTGGAGGTCGAATTTTCCAACAAGAAATTCAAATCCATCCATCTATCTGAAGTCTGTTACACACTAGGGAGGTTATAGAACAAATTCCTCCTTAATCTAACCACTAAGAGACATGTCCCCAAAGCAATAAATCGAGGATAATACACCTATTTACCTTCATTTTTTCCATTTAAATTTTCATTTTTACCTTTACATTCATCTACATTCAATTTTTCACTTTTATAAAAATCAAACTGGAAATTGGAGAAAATTACACAGTGAATTTTTTATAAAAATCTCATAAATTTGCAGATGCGCAACAACAATTTGGAGACTATGTTTGGGCACCTTCTTGAAATCAAAATGGAAATCTGAAAGAATGGTAAATTAGCCCTGCCTGTAATATTCCAAATTAGTCCTAAGCTAATTGGAATATTCATTTTTTTTTTATGTCTTTGTTTAAAGAATACAAGTGTAAAGGAGGTTCAAAAAAATCTTAATAAAGAATAAATCAATGCTAAATGTGAAAAAGGCTAAATCTTGGCTATGTAAGCAAGCACCCTTAGGTGTGAAAGGGGCTGAATATTTTGACTGGTTCAACCTTGACCAATTCTACAACATTTTCATGGAAGAGTGGCCATCAATGAGGCACATCGCAGTTCTAGTTGGAGATACCTTGTGTGAAAGGAGCAATCTCATTGAAGGTGGTTTAGGTTTTTGCAAGCTCTCATCTTATACAAGAAAGGGGAAGGCAACATGAAGAGGTTGTTGATGATTATGATATTTTGATATCTTGTTTGTTTAGACATAGAGCTTTCATTGGCTGTTTATCCTAGATAGCAAATGTTGTTTAGCATTGGGTGTTCTTGATTGTGGATCCCACCTCTTCGCATTGAGTAGCTCTTGGGATAGTTTGTATTGCATAGTCCACTATCTGGTTGAAGGCCAAGCTTCTTCTTCCAACTACAACATAGATCATGTTGAGGGTTTGGTTGTCTTTGAAAGTTGCAGCAAGTGGAGGCTAGATCTACTCAGATCTAGATCATTTCAATGCCATTTTTCAGTGGAGGAGTCTTCTACTCCATTGGGAGGAGTGTATTGGAGTGCTTGGGCATCATTTTCTGATCTTGGCATGTGGCCAAACATATTCCATACCCTACAATGCATTTTTTTCTTTTAGATCTGTGTTATTCCTATAGGTGCTGTTGCAGGGTGTTTTGGCACACCATTTGGAGAGATGCTTGTCAAGTGTTGGGGATCAACCCTTCACCTTTGAAGATCCATTGAAAGAGATCTATGTAATGTACATTTTAGATCTGATTTTCATACTTCTGAATCATGGAATATTTCTGCAGATATGTATCTTAGATCTTAGATCTACTGCTTATACATGGTGTTTTGCATGAAACCCCAAGGGGGATTGAAAGAGAAGCCTCCATAGTGTATGGATATGTTATAGATCTGACATTTCATACACTCATTTGCTCTAGATCTGAAGTGTAATGAACAGTTGTTTTTAGCCCAATAAAATAAGGTTGTCAAGACATTTTTAGTCTATATACATGGTTGAAACACCTCTTTTTGAGGATTTTCTTCTATTGGTGACTTGTATTTCCAGTTATGCATCTTATGGGCCATATTTTATATCTGATTTTATGCTGTAAATACATTTGAAAGGTGTCCTTACTGGCCTCCTGTTGTATCTTAGATGAACTATGTTATTTTCCTGCAAATATTCTTTCTATTGTTGCAGTCCCCATTTGGGAATATTACAGTGGTATTAGAGCATCATCTTGGCATAGTCTGTGCTTTCTAAGAAGCCAATGTGTCTTTTGAAGAAGAATAACCTCTTACTGACAGAGAGCAGAGGTATCTAAAGAGAAGACAGAAGAAATTTGATTACACAAATGATGATAAAGAAAAGGGTAAAGCCCCTGTATCTGGAAGTGATGAAGAACGAAAGGATTTTTCTAAGATCCTTTTGAAAGCCATGCAAGACCTTGCTAGAGAGATCAAGGATATGAGAGTTGATAGACTCAAGGAATCCCCTAGAGGATTTCATCAAGGAGAAGGATTTGGCATGTCTCACCACTGGAATGATCAACCAATGCATCAGCCACAAATTTCCCAACGCTCTACCATGCCTACCTTTTTGTCTGTGGGAAATGAAGGGTTTTAGTAGCAAGAATCCCTTGAAGACTATTTTGAAGAATATGAGTCTCAAAATCAGAGATTCAAATATTACTTGAGTTTTCAGGATTTTTATCACCTCAAGGACAAAAGACGACCAGGGAATCATCGTAGAGGTTCTGGATTCATTCAGAATCATGATCAGAACCACACTATGGGTAGATTATTTTTACCCAATTTTGATGGGTCATCCAAGTGTTCTTAAAAATCTTGGGTAGAAAAACTTGACATCTACTTTCAGTTGAACAGGGTTCCAGATTTGGAAGCTATCAATATTGTAGCATTGCACCTTGAAGATGAAGCACATGACTATTGGTTCCATGGCTTGTCCACATTGGGTCATGCCAATGCGACTGCTTATTTAGAGTTCACTAGAACGCTGGTGGAAAGATTTGATAGAAGAGATCCAGAGGCACCATTCATGAGCCTTGCAAAGTTAAAACAATCAGGTAATACATAAACTTATATCTCTGAATTTTTAAGACTTTCTGTTATGGTTCCTGATTTGTCTACAGCAAGAAGGGTTTACATGTTCATTGATGGTCTAGATGAACCTCTTCATGGGTTGGTGAAATATACTAAGTGTTGGGAAAAATACTGAGAGGGGGGGGTGAATCAGTATTTTCTGCATAATCAAATCTTTTTACTTTTTCATTCCTTAAAACCCATACGCTACTTTCCTTCAGTAAACTAGCGTATATACGCGGATCCCCTTTATGAAACTAGCGTATACACAGAGATCTAGATATGTCATTAAATCTTCACTCTTATTATTCCATCATTCATTCATCAGATGTTTAATAAACAGTAAACATGTGCAGTAAGAACAGAATAAGACATCACACAAAGCATCACACATGAACACCAGGATTTTTAGGTGGAAACCCAAATCGGGAGAAAACCACCGCTGCAGTTGCTCAGCCTTCAATATTTTATTATAGAGAAAACATCTTACAACATATGTGCCGGCGCAGACTTGACCAGCACGCAGGCACCCACCTGCGCTCGTTTACCAGCCTCTCCTGGAAGGGAGCTCCAACCCCCTGACTCGTTTACCAGCCTCTCCTGGAAGGGAGCTACGACCCCCCGATCTCGTTTACCAGCCTCACCCGGAAGGGAGCTACAACCCCCTGACTGAAGGCTACAACCCTCAGCACCACCTTGGACCACGTTTCATCAATTTTCACACTGGATCCAACAACTTCAATAGAACAACACTTACAGGCCACATTTCATCATATTTTCAGACTGGACCCTTTCCATACTTTTAAGCACAGACATACATCACCAACAGATACTTATCAACACAGATCAGATAGCAGAAACACAGCAGAACAGATCAGATATTTCATACCCCTTGCTTCAACAAACCCTAGTTTGCATACGCGCTTTCCCTTTACTGATGTCGCGTATATACGCGCTTCCGTCCACACAAACCAGCGTATACCTCAGTGTATATTTTAGTGCGCATACGCGCTTTCTCTTCACTGAAGCCGCGTATATACGCGCTTCCTCCGCGACGAAGTAGCGTATAGATCTTCAATCATTACAGAGCAGCATACTTCATCAGATCAGATATTCAGTTCAGATTCAACTCTTTACTTCAGACAGATGTTCGCCTCATCACAGATCTAATCACTCCATAAACAGATCTAGCAGATACAAATACATTTCAGATCTAGAGATCCCGCTTCATCATTTCTTCATAAGTGCATCATAGATTTAGATCTATCATCAAACCTTTACCCTTTCCATACAGATATACTTCACAGAGAAGTATTCATTCAAACTCAGACATCTTGCTCTCACCCTCATAATTTGCACAATGAATTTCTTCTCCTTATATAGGATTATCCTTTTTCAATACCATGAGCCCCTTTTTCAATACCATGGGCCAAAGCAATACCATGAGCCCAAAACTACCTGGACGGGGTCAATTAGGCGGATCATTACCCAATACAATGGGTCAATACCATGGTGGTTACCCTTGGTTTTGCACTTTTTGAGCGCTTTAGCCCATACGCGACTTGGCACGTTCTTTTTCGCGTGCATACGCGACTTCCCCTAGGCCAATCCGCGTATACCAAGAGACATACTCTTTTTCATCATACTTTGAGTACATTCTGAAATCCTTTCTTCATAGCCTTCTGTACACACTGTAGAAACATCATATTTAGCTCATCAAGAACATATTCTACCAAGCGCAACTTCATCAAGTAAGTTGCCATCATATTTATCAAGTGGGTTGCCTTTTAGGGACAACACTCAACATCATAATATCAACAAGCATCATATCACATCAGATTTACATCATTTACCAAGTCCATCAAGTCAAGAACAACTTCATCAGGTGGATTTCCATCAAGGACAACACATGTCAATAGTCAAATGTCTTCATCTTCATTCAGTGGGTTGCCATCAAGGACAACATCCTGCATCATATTTCCAACAATCTCCCCCTTTGGACTTGATGGCAACCATGATGGTGTTTTGTTACCACAACAGATAGATACATTAAGAATACAATGACACCATGTCATTCTCCCTATTTGCCATGTCACTCTCTCCATTTTTGGCATCATTCAAACACCATGTCACTCTCCCCCTTTGACATCAAGGGCAAAGGGCACATTATTATCTTCATTCAAACACCATGTCACTCTCCCCCTTTGACATCAAGGGCAAAGGAAAAAAACAGCAGATCAAAACCAACACACTCTCCCCCTTTGACATCAAGGGCAACGGGCGGATCAAAACCAACGCACTCACCCCCTTTTCTCCTCATGTAGAAGAAGCGTTCTGCAGATCTGATGTATACTGAAGTGACCAAGCTCCCCCTGAGTTCATGCTGAAAACATATTTTCAATGAAGTACATGACTCTATGAAGTTTCTATCACCAATGACTCATACTTACATCAAATATCCAACTAAGTGGATTTACATATGAGACTCAAGTACCCAACCAAGTGGGTTTACAAATTTGACTCAGCTACCCAACCAAGTGGGTTTACAAACATGACTCAACTACCCAACCAAGTGGGTTTACAAATTGACAAGTCCTCACATGACTGAATATTACAATTTTACAACATGGGTCTCAACCAGACCTTTTCATCAAAGTACAAATATGAATTTTCATAATTAATACCAAAAATACCTCAAGAGAGATCATATATCAGAACCACCATAATGCCAGCAATGCATTATACTCAGCAAAACTAATGCTCCCCCTGAAACTGTGAAACCAAGAAATCTTTCCAAATGACTAAGGCTCCCCCTTAGTTTGTGCATCCTGAAAACTTCCACCAACAAATCATCAAGGCATCTTCATCAAAACATTAGAAACATAATTATGAGAACTGGAACACCACCAGAGATACCAAACAGTATCAGATATACCAAACAGCATTGCAGCAATGCTGAAGAGAGCTGAACCAACCAAAAATTGTCAGCAACCAACCATACGCGGTTTTATGTGCATGAACTCGCGTACATACGCGACTGTGTTTCAGGAAACCCGCGTATCCCAAACCATCTTCTAAATTTCAACCAGATCTGATTCTTTGTAAGGCAAAGACAGTGTTCAGCTTCTTTCTGAGACATTTGAATGCTTCCCTGGACTACAGATAGATAGAATAGTGTAGTTGTGTCTTCAAGCGTCATCCAATGGTTGTAGCATCAGCACAATAGTAACCAAGCCTTCAGATTCTTTGCAGCATTAATACAATCTTTCCAAGAAAGATTCTCATATCAGAACAACATCTTCACATAGGTGTCAAGCAATCATCCATGTGGTCCAACATCACCATGATCTTCAAGATTTAACATGAAGTAACATATGTAGGCAAAAGATCTCTCAACCATAGTAACACATTCTGCATGATTTATTTCTGAATCAAATGACATCCAACTCATCCATGTGGAAGTAAAAAAGATACTTATCAGCAACCAGGGCTCAAAAAATCATCATAATGAACCATGTACCAGGTCATCTTTATTTGAGCATGAGTATCACAAAAACCAGAGAATAAGCAATCATATTGCCAACAATGCAATCATTAGTATTCAACCTGCTGCTCCCCCTAAACCAGTGCTCTTCCTTAACTTGTGCAATCTGAAACACCTTCAACAGCAAACAATCTCTGCATGATCTATCCTTCTCTCTGAATTATAAGATTTCAACGAATACTCTTCATCAACAAGCAAACAGGACTCAACCATAACCTTCAACATAGGAAACCAAGTATCATGTCATCATAATCATGAATATAACCAGAATAATGCTAACAGTGCAATCATCAGCAGTCAGACTGATGCTCCCTCTGAACCTCTGCTCCAGATCTTCAGTTATCATATGAATTCTCTTATCCTCAATGCATACGCGACTGTGTCTGATTAAACTCGCGTGTATACGCGACTTCGGTTCATCTAACCTGCGTATGGAAAGTGAAGCATAGAAATTTTTCATATTCCTTCTTCTTCCTGAGCTTGTACCTCCTGTACCTGTCCTTTCCACATCAGATGTGCTGTCAGAAGTAAACATAACCAGAATAATCAAATCAACCATGAGAATCATCATGCATTGCTCTCCTTGTGACGATACATTACTAGATCTCATAATGTATCTCACATCATTCCTGCAGTCAATCAGAGAAGTAAGCTTCCAGAAGCGGATGACTGCAGTAGGGTCTGAATTCCCTACGTTTCTGATCGGTCCTCCTTCTTTTTCCAAATTTTCTTGAGCTTTCCAACTGTGTGCTGAAAATTGTCCACTTTCCCAGATCTGTTCATCTTGCATTCTTTTTCTACATGTCCATACTTGTTACAAGCATAACATCTCATGTGGCCAGAGAAATAAACATAATAATCATAATGAGTGTTTCTATTCTTCCTCCTTTTACAATCAGCTGCTCTATGTCCATACTTGTTACATGAAAAACAATATCCCTTGAAGAAACCAGAGTACCTTTCTATGTAGGAACTGTTTGATTGAGGCTGAAATGATCTGCTCCTGCAATTTGCTGCAACATGCCCATAATTATGACATTTGAAACATTCAACATTATTGAATTATTTCTTTTGAGATTTCATCATTGTTGATTGACCTTTTGTCTCTTTCAACACTTCAGGTTTTGCATTGACTACCTCTGAATTTTTAGCACTTCCTTGTGAGCTAGATTCACCTTTAATAGTTTCATGGAAACCAAGACCATGTTTGATAGCAGGAGACCTTTGATTACTTAGAATATTGTCCAAGATATTAGTACTATCATGAAACCTCAAAAGTTTAATCTTTTCTTCTAATTTACTTTTGAGAATATTTACCTCAACCTCCAAGTCTTGACATTGCTTTGTCATGCTTTCTTCTTTCCTTCTTCCATCTTCTACTTGATGATTCAGATTTAGAATTTCTTCTCTCAACCCTTTTTCTTGTTCTTCAAAAGTTTATAAGAGTTCTTCATTTTTCTTGTTTGATGCTTCGAGATCTTCTTTGAGGGAGACGATTTCTGCTTTAAGTCCAGCATTCTTCTTATTTGATTTTTCGAGACCTATTTTGAAGGAAATGATTTCTGCTTCAAGTTCTTCATTCTTCTTATTTGATTCTTCAAGATCTGCTAGTAGAGAGATGATTCCATCTTCAAGTCCTGCATTCTTCTTGTTTGATTCTTCAAGATCTGCTTGTAGACGTTCTATGATAGACCAGATTTTTGCTCCAAGTTCTTCATTTTCATTTAGTTGTGGAGGTTCCTCACTCTTTCCCATTGTTACGGATCTCCTTCAAGCGATCAAGCTTCTGCAGAAGGACCACACTCTGATACCAATTGTTGGGAAAAATACTGAGAGGGGGGGGTGAATCAGTATTTACTGCATAATCAAATCTTTTTACTTTTTCATTCCTTAAAACCCATACGCTACTTTCCTTCAGCAAACTAGCGTATATACGCGGATCCCCTTTATGAAACTAGCGTATACACAGAGATCTAGATATGTCATTAAATCTTCACTTCTATTATTCCATCATTCATTCATCAGATGTTTAATAAACAGTAAACATGTGCAGTAAGAACAGAATAACCCATCACACAAAGCATCACACATGAACACCAGGATTTTTAGGTGGAAACCCAAATCGGGAGAAAACCACCGCTGCAGTTGCTCAGCCTTCAATATTTTATTATAGAGAAAACATCTTACAACATATGTGCTGGCGCAGACTTGACCAGCACGCAGGCACCCACCTGCGCTCGTTTACCAGCCTCTCCTGGAAGCGAGCTCCAACCCCCTGACTCGTTTACCAGCCTCTCCTGGAAGGGAGCTACGACCCCCCGATCTCGTTTACCAGCCTCACCTGGAAGGGAGCTACAACCCCCCGATCTCGTTTACCAGCCTCACCTGGAAGGGAGCTACAACCCCCTGACTGAAGGCTACAACCCTCAGCACCACCTTGGACCACGTTTCATCAATTTTCACACTGGACCCTTTCCATTCTTTTAAGCACAAACATACATCACCAACAGATACTTATCAACACAGATCAGATAGCAGAAACACAGCAGAACAGATAAGATATTTCATACCCCTTGCTTCAGCAAACCCTAGTTTGCATACGCGCTTTCCCTTTACTGATGTCGCGTATATACGCGCTTCCGTCCACACAAACCAGCGTATACTTCAGTGTATATTTTATTGCGCATACGCGCTTTTACTTCAGCGAAGATGCGTATATACGCGCTTCCTCCACGGCGAAGTAGCGTATAGATCTTCAATCATTACAGAGCAGCATACTTCATCAGATCAGACATTCAGCTCAGATTCAACCCTTTACTTCAGACATATGTTCGCCTAGATGTTCGCCTCATCACAGATCTAGGCCTTCCATAAACAGATCTAGCAAATACAAGTACATTTCAGATCTAGAAGTCCCGCTTCATCATTTCTTCATAAGTGCATCATAGATTTAGATCTATCAACAAAATTTTACCCTTTCCATACAGATATACTTCATAGAGAAGTATTCATTCAAGTTCAGACATCTTGCTCCCACACTCATGTTTTGCACAATGAATTTCTTCTCCTTATATAGGTTTATCCTTTTTCAATACCATGAGCCCCTTTTTCAATACCATGGGCCAAAGCAATACCATGAGCCCAAAACTACCCGGACGGGGTCAATTAGGCGGATCATTACCCAATACAATGGGTCAATACCATGGTGGTTACCCTTGGTTTTGCACTTTTTGAGCGCTTTAGCCCATACGCTACTTGGCACGTTCTTTTCCGCGTGCATACGCGACTTCCCCTAGGCCAATCCGCGTATACTCAGAGACATACTCTTTTTCATCATAGAATTAGCACATGCTGAATTCCTTTCTTCATTGCCTTCTGTACATACTGTAGATACATCATTTTTCTTCATCAAGAACATATTCTAGCAAGCACAACTTCATCAAGTAAGTTGCCATCATCTTTATCAAGTGGGTTGCCTTTCAGGGACAGCTCTTAACATCATAATATCAACAAGCATCATATCACATCAGATTTACATCATTTTACCAAGTCCATTAAGTCAAGCATAACTTCATCAAGTGGATTGCCATCAAGGACAACACATGTCAACAGTCACATGTCTTCATCTTCATTCAGTGGGTTGCCATCAAGGACAACATCCTGCATCATATTTCCAACACTAAGCCCACTACCCTACATGATGTTATTAAAAGGACTAGAGACCTTCAAGATTCCTTTCCTAAATCAAAGGCAAAATTTCAACATAAGCCCTCTTTTCCTTCTAAGGGAAAGGAAGAAAAAAATGCTCCTTCAAAGGAGAGCTCATATAAGAAATCTCTTGATGATGAAGTCCAGAGAGATCTAAGAAGAAAGAAGCTTTGCTTCACTTGCCAGGAATCATGGGCACCAGGGCATAGATGTGCTGCTATAAATTACATTACATAGAGGTCTACTCAGATATTGAGGAGGAAGAAGAAGATGAGCCAAGAAGAGGTCATAGCGCTGACATTGCAGGAGGAGAGCCATCACCATCAGGAGATGGGAATAGAGAATTTTCTCCTATTGGAGGGGCTCTTGCATCTTTGAGAGGAGTACCTAAGTACTTGACCTTAAGAGTTCAAGGTTCCATCTTGAATCAGAGGGTTTCTGTATTGGGTGATAGTGGGGCTACCCACAATTTCATTGATGCCCAACTAGTGCAAATGAGGGCAATACCCACTAATGATTTTGAGGGATTCTCTGTTTTGGTCCCAGGAGATAGAAAAATGCAATGCATGCATTATGTCCCATTACTTTCAGTCACCATGGGAACATATACATTGGTTTATCACTTCTTTTTGGTTGACATACTTGACACCAATGTTATTTTGGGTGTTCAATGGTTGATTACATTCGGAAAAGTCACCACTGATTGGGAGGCTTTGCAAATGGAATGGGTGGATAAGAAGAGTGGTAAGATTCAAATGATCAAAGGAATGCATACATACCCCTCACATACCACTTCCACATAGAAATCAGAGATGGATTTGCGTAGTGGAAGCAAGGACCTTATAGTCCCATCTATCATGCTTATGAGATTTCTGCATGGGACACTCTTATCTAGTGGCAAACCACCTGGGAGGCCACCTCATTCAGATTTTGTGGGGGATAACTCACAACATGATGCTCCAAGCATAGATCTAGGGAGGTGTTGTGACCTGCAACAACCCCCCTTTTTATTTAATATTAGTAATAATACTAAATAAATGGGGACCCTTAGTTAAAAATCCAAAAAATTAATTAAGATTTGTTTCCCTTTCCAAATAAAATTTTCTACCATAAACTTATAGAAATCCCTTAGAGAGAATTATGAAACACCTAAGTCTATGGTAGATTGAAATAAAATTGTTCTTTAAACAAATGCCGTACCCATCGCAAATGATACATATCTTTTATAAAATTGAAAATGCAATTTTGCGCTTTTGCGATAATGTGACCCCAAAAGCCTATACAATAAACGTATTGATCGCAGATCGCATAGCGCAGAAAACATAAGTGATTAAATGAATACCTTTTGTGCCATTTTTAATTTTGCGTTTTTGCGATTTTGCGATATGTGCTTTTGCGCTATTCTGCATAACTATGATGGCTTCATTTTGTGATATTGCAATATTGCGCAACAAATCGCAGATCGCAATATCGCAGATTCACGATGGCGTATTGTCCAAAGGAAATCTTCCCTCATATCGAACCTGTTATGCGCTTTAATGATTATATTAAATGATTGGATTGATTATTAATGTGAAATGAGATTGTGTTTAGATTGAAAGTTGTTTCACGATTAAAATATTATATGTCATCCGCGTTCACATTTAAAACAATCTCATCACCTTTCTTATGTCATTACTCTCATTCATTCGTAAAACGCAGGCACGAGGGAGAAAGCGTCGATACAAAGCTTTCGTTAAACACTATGGGTAAGAAGGAGAAGAGCTCGAGTTCTGAGAACAAAGAAATGGCTTCGCTATATGCAGACACTGCCTGTAATAAGGATGCCGGCATATCCACTTGGGAAGGAATGTATAGTCTGTTAAAAGATGAAAGCCCTGTGGTGATAAAAGCCGTAGCTACAGCTGGTGCCAAGGATACATCTGAAGTAACCCTTAGAGACTTGGCTTGCTCATTTCTGCATAGAATAGCAGCAAGGCCAAGGATTCTCCCATATACGGACATGGTAAAATGGGTACTGGATGTTATCACTCAGGTTTTCCTAGAAGTTGTGTAAGAGGAAAGTATACCCGAGGTAACCACAAACCAACCTTCAGATGCATAATCTAGCCAATCTGCATCCAGAGAGGGCTCTCTCTTTATGATTTATCTTTGTTCTTAGAAGGTTTTAGGCTAGTTATAGATCCAAGAGTTTGTTTGAAAATGGTGGAATCCACAAACTAAGGGCAAGGTTGAAAGTTTTCAGTCCATTGGGCTATGGAGTCAAAGGATGGCTTTACTGGATTTCTATTCTACGCTCAAGATGGTTTTACAGGGCAAGGTAGCTAGACAGAGAACAATCCTTAAAATTCAAAGTGGATGGGATGATTTTGAAGGGATGAAAGGCAGCTAAGAATCTTTCACCATGTTCAAAAGAAAGAAATGAGATGACTACAAACAAAGAGCAATGAAGAATTCTTTATTATAGTAATCAACAATGTTTAAATTAGCAAATCAAGAGCATTTAAGAATTCATGCTTATAACCAATTTAGAGGAAAACATTAAGAACAATCACATCTGAAATCAGAGTACAATTAAGTAAATTCTGATTCAATCCTTTATGTAAACTATTCAGAAATAGAAATAATGCTATTATAAACTGAGATAAAACTTAAGACAAAGGGTAGAAAGACTTATTGAACTGCATTCCAACACATGAATCCAGCAAAAAGTCCAGAGCTTCAAATCGTCATCCAGTAAGCCACGAATAAATTTCTCCAAAATGCTTATATTCCGAAAATCTCAATGTTACAACAAAGTAATAGAATCCACCCTCAATACTCTCTTTGAGGGTTTATTTATACACAAAATAATTGAAAATATTTCACACTATCCTAGCCCATAATTTGGGGTGACTAAGGAGTAATTTATAAGTAAACAGGAGACAAATGGTCTCGTAGATAGAATAATAAGTAACTGCTGATGTGCTGTTTCCTTTCTTTGTGGATGTGCTGGAGGTAAGTGCTGAAAAAGGGCTTGTTGCTGTCTTCTGGAGTAATTTCTTTTCTTGCTTGATACTCTTTGTCTTTAAGGATATTCTTTTACCTGTGTAACTGATACTCTTTCATCTGTATTCATTTTTATCATTTACTTGATAGTAAAGATAAAATTCTCATCCTGAAGATAACTTTTTATAGAATTTTCAATAAGTCTCTCCACCATGAATCGTCTGGTATCATAGTCCTTCTGAGTTTTCTCAATGTCTCATCTGCTTCTGTGAGTTTGTAAAAGGTGGGCTCATTAGGAAACAGATACTTTATTTCATGTTCCAGATGAAATAAATTCCTCACTCTATCATAGATACTTCTCCCTATTGGTAATGTCGATTCTGGCAAACTGGTAGAACAAGCAGCTGTATTTTGAGCATGAGTATTTATTTTCTCTACATAGGTTTCCAAGTCCATTATTTGATCTTCTGAGAGCATAGGACTTGGTAACCCATTGTCCAACAAAGCTTGAAATTTCTCTCTGAAAATATTGATATCAACCAAAATATCTGAACACTTCCTTTCTAAATTTTGCATGAAAGTTCTTTTGATGAAAACTCTCTTTATTTCCAAAACTGTACCGGTTCTGTCCTCAATCCCTAATACTGCAAGCTGTTGCTTTGTCCGGGTGTTCAAAAATTGAATAAGCTGATTGGCCTGCTCAGGCCTGCCTCTTAATTCATTTCTGGTTCTGTTTATTTCTTCTTGAGCTATTTTAACTAAATCATTTTGTTCAAAAATTGCTTGAACAGAGGGCCAAATACCCTTTATTAACTCAATGATATTACCCCAAAGAATTTCATTTATTTCCTTTAAAGGCTTTTCCAATGAAAGATCTTTTTCCAAAGCCTGAACCAATTTTTCTAACCTTTTTATTTCCCTGGTGTTGTCAGCAACTGTCTTCTTAGATGTATCATATTTCTCCTCCAATTTTACTAATTGCAATTTAGTGGCTTGAAGTTCTGTGACTCTTAGTTGTAAACTTTCCATTTGTTTTATTAATTCATCAGAACTTAAACCAGAAGTGTTTACCTGGGATGGCTGTGTTTGCTGACCTGCTGTTGAAGTACCTGTGGTTGTAGCAGCTTCTGTGACAGATGACTGCTTGATAGCTTCCTTTTCCTGTAAGGCTTGCTCCAATTCCTTCTCAGTTTCACTTAGTTGCTCAGTCACTTTTAAGAGCAACTCCATTACCTCTTCTTGTGAATTCCCTTTCAGAACTTCTTGGGTTTGTGGATGTCTTGAGGATGGAAATTTTAGCTGCTTTCTTAGTGCAGCTATATCATCATCTTTCTTCTTGATTAATGCTTCAATGCTTTTAATGTCTTTGGGGTTGTGCCCCAAGCCAATTATTATGTCTTCCAAGGACTTTATTCTGTTATCTTTGGCCTGTGAAGAGGCCCTCTCAATTTGCAATTGTGCAGTTGTGTTATTCAAAGAATCTTGCAGCGTTATAGCTGCCATGGCTTTATTGGTAAGAGTGGAGTACACCATTTCTCCAGTTTGTTTATGCAGCTCTATCTGGTCCAAAGGATGAATGTCCTTTGCCAGGACCTCAAAATTTGTTCTAATGTAATTAGCTGCTGACATGGGCTTTGGCACTTTTGACTTGAAGTGGCTCATCAGCATTTTTCCCTGTGAAATGTCAAATGCTGACATTAATCTCTCCTGGTTATGTGGAGCCATCTTCAAATATTGGTCATATACTTTCATCCTTAATGGATCATTCTTTGCTTTTATGTTGATGAAAGTTATTTTAATATCCCCTGTATCTGTTTTAGGTGGCTTGAAAGAGGATACTTCTGTACTCAATTGCTTTTGTAGAGCTTTCCCTTTCTGGCTTGTATGGGTCACACTAACAGAACCAGTTTGTTGACTGTCTTCCCTTCCATCATCAAACATTTCATCTATGATTTCCACATCTGGAAGTGGATCTGGTTTCTGTTTCTTGGCTTGATGTACCTGTGAAGTTTCTTTTGGAGGAGTGGTATCTGGAGCCTGCCTCTTCTTTCCTATTACCACATTTGATGGAGTTTGTAACTCTGGAACTTGTGGACGCTGTACCTGAGTGGGAGAAACTTGTGTTTGATCTGGCGCTCTGGAAGTCTGAGGTTTCTCTGCCATGACTAAAGTTTCAATCACCTGTAATTCAGGTTCCTTTCCTTTGCCTTTTGTCTCTGCTGCAACTGATGAACTGCCTTCCTGTAGCCTCTGTTGTGGGTTTGCTGCTGAAGATGTGCTAATATCAGATACCTGCACTTGACCATAAGATTCTAGGTCATATTTCTTTTGAAGATCTTTCATAACTTTATTCATTTTTTCTTCTGCACTTTCTTCTTCAACAAGTGTTTCTTCCACCCATTCATCTTGGTTAGCAAATTTCTCTATATCAGGAATCTGGTGGTGGATATAAGGGGAAGATTTGTTCTTTAATCTTTTTTCACAGATGAAACCAAATGGGTCATAAGGAACCCAACGAAAACTTCTTTGAAATTTGCAATGGTTTTGTAATATATCCTCTGCTTCTCGCTCAGCCTCCCTAGAGTTGCAGATGTAGGGACCTAATTGAATTTTAATCCGGAGTTGAGCTTTCTTTTTCACACTACAAAAATGGATCACATCTGAATTGTTCATTTGCCTGAAATATTCCAAGGCAAACAGTCTCATGGGTACATACTTTGGTAACTTGAATGGATGTAATTCACATCCATAGATTCTGATGGCTGTATGGTTTTGGTATAAATACCAATCCCCCACTTTATAGGTCCTTGAAAGTTGCAAGGTCTTCTTTATTTCATTACTGAGTCTAGGAGGAGGAATCCCTGTCAACAATGTAGTTGCAGGATATACAAAAAGATCTATAAACTCAGAATAGGAATAGGGAGACTTATAAGAAGAATGAATTATAGGAGACCAAAATATAACTGATCTTGGGTTTCCCTTGGCATCAAGTTTTTGAACAGGGAAAGGGAACTTTTCTGATTGATGGTAGATAATGAGATGATAGATAAATGAGGAATATTTAAAAACTTTCTCATCATCTAGCCTCATGAACTGATCATGGATCTTGTTGGCTATGAAGGAGGCATAGTCATATTTAATTTCAGGAGGTTGCCCAGGAGTAAAAATGGATAGCAAGACCAAGGTTATCTCATCAACATATTCACTGGTGTTGAAACCCAAGATAAAATAAATCAGGTTTAGGATGAGCCTTCCCAACTCATTGAAATAATAAAAACCATAAGGAGGAGGCCCCTTGGGTTGATGGTCAGGCAGCATGAAATTATGGCAGATGGACTCCAATTTTTCTGGGGTCAATTTATTAGATTTCTCAATCAATTCTTCCATGGACAGAGGTGCCAATTCTTGGTCAGGTTCAAAGTGTAGCATTTCATTGATGGCCTGGGGAGTAATGGGGAATAGAACACTTTGATCACGGGATATCACAGCTCTCTGAGTGGGATCATAGCTTGAATGGCAATAGTGGATAATTTCTGGGAAATTGATGAATGAGGGAATGAGATACCTTGGGAGATTGGATTCCCACAGTCCAATGACATCTTGCCCCTTTGAATAATCGTCTCTGCAGCGACAAAAACTCAGAAGGGGGCTTTCATCAAAACACAAGTCTTTAATCTAAAAATCTCTATCCACTAAGGGTAAATACTCTAATTCTCTGTGAGGGGCATTTAGTGGAGTCACATTCAGGGCTGCTGGGGCTTCCATTTTGGTTCTTGTGGATTCAAAACGGAAGTTCCTGGGTTTTCTTCACGGCCGGGCGCAATTTCAATTTAAAATGCGGGAAATTGACACAATTTGTAGGTTTGAGGGAAGAATTAACAGTTTTAAATCTCAGGAAATGGTTTTAGTGATAAGATTTAATCACTAATTCAGTGAAAAACAAGGAAAACAGACTTTCTTTCAGAGTTCGAAGCGCTATAGGATAAATACCTTTTCTTTGAGAAAAACTGGCTTTTAACAGGTATTAGGCGATGGCAGGAGGGTGCTCGAACACAGGTGCAGCGGAATCTTGGAGCGAAATCAGGTAGCACAGTTGATTGCAGCGGAAATTTGAATTCTTTAGCGGAAAGCACAGTCGTCTTTGATAGTGAAAATAACGGGAAAAACACAAAAATTGGTTTTATTTACAAGTTAAAGGGATTTTTAGTTTTTCGAGGAGTGACGTCATCAATGTACGGGCTGACATAGGGTAGGAAGGCCGGGCGGTAAGCGGTTAATCCCCGCACCGCTTATGTGCAAAGGCTGTTTTAAACGAATCGACAGCGATTCCGTTGGATATTTGACACGTGGATGATGAACTGTTCCAATACCACCATTTCCCCGCTGGTTAAAACTCTGACAAGGGATGGCTAGCGGAATGAACGCTAGCCGTAGATCTTACAGTGGGATATCGGACGGCGGAAGGGACGAATAGATGGTGGGGTTTTAATGCGCGGGCCCGGCGGGGTTTAAAACAGAATTAACTTTATTTAAACGTCCCGGGGGGCATATAATAGGCGGAAAGGTTATTAATTAGTTCTGATAACTAATTAATCCCGTAAACGTAATGAAAGGGGTCGCGGCGGGGTTTGGTTAAGTGGGATGCCAGGTGGATGAGCCACGGTGGCATGAGGTTTTTCCGCAGTTTTATTTATATTTTTGTGTTAAACATACATATCGTATGTTTAAAGTTTTTTGTATATATATTTTTTATTATATGGTAACAAATAAACATTATTTAATTACCATAAGGGGCGGGACTTTAATATAAGGATATATTTAACCAAAGGGCTTGTGAAGCGGGTTTTTAATGAATATTTGGGAAGTAGATATTTTGGTTAAAACATAATAGAAGGGTTTTTGGGATATTAATTTAAAAGGAGTTATATATTTAGGATAGGGTATTTTGCTAGGGATTTAGTAACTAGAGTTAAACATTAATATGACAAAGGAACAAGGGAACTCAAAAAACTTTGCACATCTAAGAAAGTGGCAATTTCTGAAGTAAATTATAATATCTCAACTTCAACACTTAAACTTAGAATAGTAAGTTATTTTGAGGGATTTTTATGGAATTTTGCATAATTTTCCTAAGTAAAATGGGATTTTACTTAGGATAAAATTAAAGGTGAATGTTTATAATGATGAATTATCTCAAGAAATTAGGTCTTTTTGATCATCAGGCCGAGGGTCCGGTCCCTCTAGAAGTCAAGGAAATGCCTTGAGCCCCTTTGATTTCCAAATACCTTAGTACTTTGAGGGAAATTAGTAAAACTTTAAAGGGAAAATGATAAGGGAAGTTAATGATTTTGACTTGTTATTTTCCAGTGCTTTTCTTGCTTTCAGTTCTTGTGATGAAAGTAAAGGATCAGAAACATTTAGCAGCATCATTTATCAGATAAAACTTTGTAACATCATCTACCTACCCTATCTACTACTACCATTTTCTCTCCTTTATTAGGGTGCATTTAGACTTGCAAACCCTTTTCAATCTTTTCTTTTTACGAGGCAAATCTATCTAACTCTACCCTTATTACATCCAAGGGCTCAGTTTAAACTATTGAGCACCTTTTATTACCTCTACCTATCTACTTATCTGCCAAGATTAAACTGTTTGGTCAGATATTTATTCTCTATTCTATAACATGAAATTGAAACATGAGTAAGCCAAGTTTAAACAGTTTGACTTATTCACGAATTGTGGAAAAAGTTTGACAAGCTGCACACAATTTCTTTATTTACAAAAATGAAATAGTAGTGGCATTTGGATTTGCACACTTTCCTTGGTCTATTTTTTGTTTGGGGTTCATTTCTTCTTCTATTTTTTGACCATTTTATTTTTCTTACCCTTTGATTTTTCTTTTAGGGTATACCCTCTTTACATTTTTTAAATTTTTTGATTTTTTGGTTTTCAAGAATATGGAACACCTTTGCTCTCTGAAAAAGGTTTGAACATATTCCATAGTTCAATCAAGACAATCATGAAAAATGAAACCTATTGGTATAGGAGACTAACACTGGCTCCACTTGGGGATGGCTTTTCCTTGTGAAAAGTCAAGAACAGCAGGTCAGATGCCTCAAAATGTCTTCAAACTGAAAATATGAAATCTTCCTTCTTCTGGTAGCTTTATTGTACATATGATAGTGAAACTTTTGAAGATTAGGGCCTTCACTTCGGGCTTCAACTCCAAGAAGTCACCATCCAATCCAAACTGCATTAGAAAAGGATATATTATGTACAAGTTAGAAAAATCAAAACATCCTAGTAAATGGGATCAAAATAATGCTTCAGCATTCGACCATTGACTGGTCCTTCTTCAGCTTCTGAATTGTCCAAATCTTTCAAAAAGTATGTGTTGTTTCCCTGCAAGGCATGAATGATATAAGGCCCTTTCCATAGGAAATCAAATTTCCCATGTTTTCCTTTTTCTTCTCTTCTTGAATCCCATCTTAGGAATTTATCACCTAGTTGAAAATCTTCTGATTTAGTCCTTTTATCAAACATTTTCTTTATTTTTTCCTGCAAGACTTGAGATCTTTGGTATACCTCTTCCCTGGTTTGCTGCAAGTGGATTGTTTGATTAATTCTTCTTTGAATGTCATTTGGTTCCACTTGAGCCTCTTGAAGTAATTTCATAACAGGAATTCCTAAAGATGATGGGAATCTTGCTTCAAGGCCATAAACTAATTCATATGGACTAGTCCCAATTGATTTCTTAGTTGTAAGTCTGTCTGCCCACAATGCATTGGTCAATTTCTTGTGCCAGTTCTTTTTATTTTCTTCCAATAATTTCTTAATGATATTGATCAAGCTTTTATTGGAGGATTCTGCTAGTCCATTACCCTGGGGGTAATAAGCTGTTGAATGGCCTAAAGTAATATGATATTTATTGCAGAAACTAATCATTTTCTTGGATTTAAATGCAGCAGTATTGTCTGTTATAATCTTTTCTGGACAGCCAAATCTTGAAAGTATATTTGTTTCTAAAAACCCTATGATTACAGAATCATTGGCCTGTCTGCATGGGATGGCTTCAATCCATTTAGTGAAGTAGTCTGTAGCAGTTAAAATCCATCTGTGTTGCCCTGAAGAAGGGGGATGAATTTCTCCAATAAAATCTAATCCCCATTGTTGAAAAGGTATTTCTGTGGAAATTGGTTTTAATGGCAGAGGTAACAACTTTCTTTTACCCTCAAATATCTGACATTTATGACAAGATGTTACAAATTTCTTAACATCAGAAAATAAGGTTGGCCAGTAAAACCCAGCTCTTAAGATTTTGTCTGCAGCAGATTTCCAGTAGAGATGTCCTCCACAATCACCTGCATGAAATTCATTAAGAACTTTATCAGCTTCATCTTTTAATAGACAATTCAACAAAATTCCTTCATGATTTTTCCAAAATAAAGTGCCATCTAAAATACAATATTTCAAAGATGTCATTTTCAAAAATATTTGCTTGGTTCTGGACAACCCTGGAGGAGCCTGCAGGTTCAATAAAACATGAATAATATCAGTGTACCAGGGTGAATCTAAAAAGGTTTGACTGATCTGGGGAGTCGCCATCTCCTGTTCGTTGTCCAGTTCGTTAATATCTAAGGCTTGGCAATTGGTTTCTGTCATGAGTTGGGCTAAACCCTGGCCTTTTATGAGTTTTGTTGGCTTAATCTCAATATCATATTCTAGAATGGTAGCTATCCACTTACCTCGTTTACCTTCAATGCCATCTTGAGTCAAAATATCTTTAACTACAGCATTAGGCACATAAGCTATCACATGAGAATATAATATGTAAACTCTGAAATCTTTAATTGCTTTTACCAATGCAAAAGCCTGTTTTTCCATAATATTATATTTCAAAGATGCATCCCTCAGTGCTTTGCTAAAAAATGCTATGGGCTTTTCACACCCTTGATCATCTTTCTGAAGTAAAACAGCTGCGACAGTATGTTCAGAAGCAAATGAAAAAATAATAAAATCTCTGTCAAATTTAGGACTGGTCAGAACTGGTGTTCTTGTTAAAGCCATTTTAATTTCTTCGAACAACTGTTTGGCTTCTACAGTCCAGTCAATGCTTGAATCTTTCCTCAACATGTTAGTTAGTAATCTAAGTAACTCTGCTAAACTAGAAATAAACCTTCTCAAGAAATTAATCTTTCCTATGAATGCTTGCAATTCTTTTATGTTTCTGGGGTGGGGTATCTGCAAAATTGCTTTAATTCTTTCTGGATCAATCCTAATGCCATCTTTAGAAATAATATGACCTAAAAGCTTTCCTTCTTCCAAACCAAATAATGACTTTTTAGGGTTTAAAGAAATCCCATATTTTCTGCACTTTATAAATACTTGCCTCAAATGATCTAAATGTTCTTGATCTGTTTTAGAAAAAACAGTCAAATCATCTAGATAAATAACCAGAAAATCATGTATCTCTTTAGCAAAAGCAATATCCATTGCTCTTTGAAATGTAGCTCCTGCATTCTTGAGCCCAAATGGCATTTTGACATATTTAAACGTACCCCATGGTGTAGTGAATGTTGTTTTGTCCTCATCATCAAGATGAACCAGAATCTGGTTGTACCCTGAAAATCCATCCAGTAGAGATATTCTCGAAGATCCTACTACCCTTTGTAGAATATGGTCCATTTTTGGTAAAGGATAGTTGTCTTTTAAAGAAACTTTATTCAAATTTCTTAGATCGACACACAGTCTAATTTCCCCTGTCTTTTTCCTTGTTGGTACTAGATTGGAAACCCATTCTGAGAATCTGATAGGAGCTATAATCCCTGCTTCATACATTCTTTTAATTTCCTTTTCAATAGAAGGTAATAAAACAGGATTTATTCTTCTAAGTTTCTGTTTGAAAGGTTTCTGGTCTGGTTTTAAAGGTATAGTGTGTTGAATGATGGATGTATCATAAGATTTAAGATCTTCATAACTCCAGGCAAAAACATCCTGGAATTCTTTCAATAGTTCAACATATTTAACCTTTTGATCTTTTGGAAGAGATTTGGACAGCTTAACCATTTTGGGATTTTCTAGGGTTCCTAAGTTGCATTCTTCCATATCAGCCTTAACAGGTTCCATTTTAGGTCTAAATGGAATATCATTTGAGTCAAACAGATCTTCCAAGGGAGTTAATCCTTTGGGCAAATGATTATCCTTTAAATTGATGATTTCTGTCTCATCTTCTATGATCTCATCAGATTCCATGTGTTTCAAATTCTGCATGTTTTTTTCCGTGAATGTGGTTGGATGTAGCATATGAATTGCATTCTCTATTGAAATTTCTATTTTTTGTTCTTTTTCTTGATCAAATTCATCAATAGTTATGTCTTCATCTATATTACAGTTAGAAAACTCATCCTGAAGTGTCAAAAAACTATTGATTTGATTGTTATTCACAAATACTTGCCAATTCAAAAGATTGTCTGGTATTGCAGGCCTGTGTCTAATCTCAGCTGAAAACTGATGATTAGGATCAAAAGGTAACCTACATGTGCTAGCAAACATTGCTAGACTGTGAGCATGCAAATTTTGTTTCCTAGGGATCTTGGCAAGTTGAGCTTGTAGAAATGTATTGAGAATTTCCACAACTGTTTCTCTGTATTGTTTCAATCTCATGTCTTTCGTTGAACATTCTCCTTTAATCTGTTGAATAATCAGGTCAGAGTCTCCTATGATTGATACCCTAATAGCCCCTAATTTCTTGACATGTTTAAGCCCTAATAAAAGAGCTTCGTACTCTGCCATGTTATTAGTGCATTTGAAATTCAACCTATAAGCATGACCCTCAGCATGATTATTTTCTACATTGTGTAACCAAATCCTAGCTCCTGCCCCTAATTTGTTTACTGAGCCATCAAATTCTAAATGCCATAGAATTTCATGTTCATAATCCTCATCAATTGTTTTAAAATTTTTCTTGGCAGGAGCTAATTGTTTAGTTTCTTCTGATATTTCTTGCTCATATGGTATTTTATTGTTTTCAGAAATTTCTTCAATTTTAACAGTAGTTTTGTTTGTGGTTTTCTTTTCAGTTGCTTCTAACTCAGTTGGAAGGTCCATTTCAGCATTGTAAAGGATAAAAGAATCCATATCAGAGTGAACTGAATAGACAGGGAATTTTTCAGGCTTCTCATGGCTACTCACCAAATACTTCATCAATGTTTCTCTATATAATCTTTTAGGTTGACCAAATACTGAGATAGTGGCATATGACATGTCTAGTTGAATAGATCCCCCAAGTTTAGCACCCCAGGATCTAGACAATAACATAACATATTTAGGAGGGATATCAGCCACTACTATATCCATGAAAACAGATTTAGCAGGATACTGTACCAAAGTAACACACAAATCTTTAATCAACCCTAGACATCTTACTTGACTGGAATCAAAAGAAAACAAATCTTTGTAAGGTCTGGTAATATCTAGATTCAATCTTTCCATCACAGCTTTTGGCATCAAATTATGGGATGCTCCAGAATCCAACATTGAATTATGGAGTATCTTGTCATGGACATTCAGGCTTACATAAAATGGAGGTGTCCCTCCACTTTCTGGTTTGCCATTAACTTCAGGGCCGAAAAGGAGTTTAGGTTGATCATCAAGAATGTTCACTGAATCATCCAATCCAGTAATGTTAATGTTTAAAGACTTGGTAATTTGACTTCTATAGACATCATGTTTAGCCAATTCTGATAAAGGAACAACTATCTTTAGTTTTCCTATTTCAGCCTCTAAATTGAAAGGTTTTTATGTTTGAGTTTTAGTATTTTGCACAGTTGGGTTTTCTCTGTTTTTTGAGTCTTCACTGTTTTTTTCTTTTTCATGAGTGGAATTTTGATTTGGAGGTGTTTCTGAACTAGCTTCTACTATCTCTTCTACATTTCCTACAGGAGGAAAAGTATTAGATTGCTGATTATTATTTGGTTGTTTGTCAGAGACATCTTCAATTATTGGACTTGAAGGGTTAGGAGTTGTCCTAGATAAAATTTGTACAGGGGGAATGTTTTGTACAGGAGGGTTGTTGACTTTACTTTTGACATTTTTTTTTACAGTTCTCTGTTTGCTATTCTCGGGCACATCAATTCGTCTACTTCTCAAGTTATACTGTTTATGAACCTCGTAGATTGATGTGTCATAGCCTTCTTTGAAATCAAAAGTCTCTTCAGAATGAGTTTGGAATGTTTCAAGGATGTGATTCTCTTGATCATCCTGAGAGAGGAAGACTTCTGGTTCATTTTGTTTTCCAGTTACATTGTTTATTTCCACATCCTCTGTAGGTTCTTCAGAAGTTGATCCTTCAACAAAGTTTTCTTGGAAAGGTGGCCTAATGTTTTGATCAGGGACATTCTTTCCAATATTTTGATTCTGATTTCTCCTGAAGTTTGGATTTCTTGCAACATTCTGACTATCACTAGAAGACTTTCTTTCAATGGTCTCCACTCTGTCTCCTAATCTTTCCATACCTTTAATGATTGCATCCAGCTTCTTTTCAAAAGCTGAAGGTTGTTCATTCATAGGCATTCTTCTCTCTGCTCTTTCTCTGGCTCGTTTTTCTATCAGATTTGCCTCTACACTCACTACTATGCTTTGCATTTCCTCTAAGGTTTGAGGGGCTCTTTCCCTAAGTGAATAAGCTATATCTGATTCAAAACCATCTGGTAATTTAACCAATACAGAATCAGGTGGGGGTCTAAGGTTTTGAGGGACTGCGTTATATGCTTCATTGAATCTAATAATGTAATCTTGTACGGTTTCGTTTGGTCTTCTTCTTAATTTTTCTAATTCTGACAGGATCTGAAGAGGATCTTTCTTCTTTTCCCATCGGTTCAAAAATGCCCTATATAAAGCTGGTAAATCAGCAATAGTATTTGGAGTAAGGGCCCTAAACCATGTCCTAACTTCTCTAGTAAGACTCTGAACGAAAATTCTCATTCGAACATTATCAGTGTCAATTTCATAGAACTCAAAGTAATCAGTCATCCTTTTGGTGTGTTGTTGTGCCGTGTAAGTACCTGATCCATCAAAAGGTGTGATCTTACTCTGGTAATCTTGGGGCAAAGCAGGAGGGTTGGCTGGTAACTGTAAAGGGGCATATCGATTGGCCATTGGAAGATATAGTGGGGTAACAGGAATGGATGGTCTGGTAGGGGGAGATGGAGGAGTGGAAGGGGTGACAGGTGTTTGAAAAGCTTGAGAAAAAGTAACTGAACTTGGAGAAGCTTCAGTAATTACAGAGATGTTTGAGCTTTCTTCAAAGGTTTGTTCAGATTGAATAGAGTCTTACAATTGTCTGTCAAGGTGATATGAAACAAATATGTATTGCAAATATTCAAAGAACAATGGATCTGGAATTAATCTAGATAATTCAGTTTAAGAGAAATTCACAAATAAGGATGTTTCAAACCGTGCATCAAAAGGAATTTCATCAATATATATAATTTTCACAGGACAGGATGCAGATCTAGAAAGTGGTCTAGAACTTCCTGAACTCTCTTGACTTCCTCTTTCAGAACTTTCTTGACTTGCTTGTCTTCTAAGAATCCTAGGAATTAGATTTGGATTTTCAAATATTGGTGGTGGATTAGGGTCAGGGTTTGACCTAGTATGTCGAATCCTTTCTGAAGCCAGTTTTCCTAGACCATGTATTTTTGGATTTTTGATTTTAATTTGAAAGAATAAATACAACTTCTACAAATTCTTCAAGAAATAATGATGTATGATTAAAATTTTCTCAAAGATCTGTTAAACTAGAGAATCTAATTAAACATTTTGAAACTATGGTTCAGTATATAAGCTAAATCAGAGATAGACTGAAGCATCATTTATTTACTTTTGCAATTGCAAAGCAAAAGCAATTTCAAAGGCTTCCTGGCTGATCTTCAGACTCTGTCTATAGCTTATAAGTGAACAATATTAACAAATAAAAAAAAATGATTCAGTTCCCCAGTATGGTCGCCACTATGTTATCACTCAGATTTTCCTAGAAGTTGTGTAAGAGGAAAGTATACCCGAGGTAACCACAAACCAACCTTCAGATGCAGAATCTAGCCAATCTGCATCCAGAGAGGGCTCTCTCTTTATGATTTATCTTTGTTCTTAGAAGGTTTTAGGCTAGTTATTGATCCAAGAGTTTGTTTTGAAAAATGGTGGAATCCACAAACTAAGGGCAAGGCTGAAAGTTTTCAGTCCATTGGGCTATGGAGTCAAAGGATGGCTGTA